>KN538378.1:1814798-1827861 GCA_000797535.1 Trichuris suis
GCAGGAATCAGATTTGTTCCGCTCGGTCATCATTGGCCCACTGTCGTTTTGTCATGTACCCTAAAAAGGCTCATTTTTGACGCATCAGATCTTCTCTGTTTAAAAGAAGAAAGACAGCACTATAAAAGGCAAAAGAACTTTACATTGCACATATATGCGGCCACGGAGTAGCGTCAGCTTGCTGAGAAGCGCTCCAGACGCTTCGGAAATGGAGATAAGCGACAAAGGTTTGGGCGCCCCGCGGAAACTAAACATGGGAGCTTTGCAAGCAACGCTTGACGAAAACTGAGCTGTTGCACTACAACAACTCGCAAATGCGCTGCTGCAAAGAGCGCCCAAAAAATTTAAAAGTCCAGAAAATCAGCGCCGCTCCAATAGGCTGAATTTTTGCATGATGGATGACGTCATCATCATTCGCTGCCTAGACAGGACTACGTCTATGGAAGAAAGTGCTCCTTTGGAACCAGGAAGGCATTTTTTGCAACTTCAACTGCTGCTGCGATCTGGTTATATGCAGTCACTTCAGACCCTCTGCCGTATGCAGCTTACAAAATTAATCCGCCCTACATTTTATGTACAAATTAGACTTTCCCATAGGGAAATACGAGCGGGTAACGGTGGCGGTCAAAATCCCGAAAGTCGAAATCCCGATAGGTCAAAATCCTGACAGTCGAAATCCCGCACGGGTCAAAATCTCGAAAGGCCGAAATCCCGAATAGGTCGAAAGTGCACTGTAAAGTGTGGCCTTGCTTCAGTTGTGCATTGACATCTAGTTTTCCTCTAGTTTTGTTAACCGTGTTGATCTCCTTGCCTTCTTATGGTTAGTAAAAAGATTGCACTGCTGAAGAAAAACCAGCTGTGTTCATAGGTGAGCCGCAAATGCTGAAGGAGTCATTTCGACTAATCCAAAACTAGAAGATGCCAATGCACAACCTAAACAAGGCCACGCTTTGCATTTTCGGCCTATTCGGGATTTTGACCCATGCGGGATTTTGCCCTTTCGGGATTTCGACTTTCGGGATTTTGACCCTAACCCAGCGGGTAAAAATATTATTAGTTGTACGCTGCCAACTCCCTGTGTTCAGTAGGCAGCGAACGTTTAACAGAAACAATTTTTGAATTTTATCTCTTAGCCGCCACCCATCGTCATACTGTAAATTTGCCGGCCATCCTGTTCTGCCCTCATCTAAGCCTAAGCCTAAACATAAGGCTTATATTTTAGCTCAGGCTTAAGTAAGAGCAGAACAGGATGACCTGTCTGGTCGTTAGTAAGGGCAGAACTGCATGCCAGCGTGCTTGCCAGAAAGGAACCTGCATTTCCTAAACGATAGGGCGCTGTTAAGAGACAAGATCTCAGGGCAGCGAGAAAATAGAACTTACAAAGCTTTCGAAAGCCCTCTTGAAGCGGTGACGTGCAAATACGCTTATATGGCACACAGCACTTTGCTCGGTGACAACAGAGATCCCGAAAGCTTCGCACGTTCTATTGCTTCGTTGGTCAGTAGTAAGAAACAGCTTCTATTCAACGTTAACTTCGGCTTTGAAAAAAGAATACTCAAGTAACGATGAGAAGTATACGGTACCCTCCTACTCACCGTTTCGTAATACGTTCACAAATGCAAAAAACTGAACATACTTTCACACTCTATACTATACTACAACAGAATTGTTATTTTAATTAACATTTTCATAGTCTACGAAATTAGAATAAGCTTTTAGTTAAACGGCGCGAAAGACTACTTGATAGTATGATTGAAGATGTAAGCAGCTTTTTAACCATTGGAAATATTTTACAAACAGGAAACAAACATTAATACAATCTGCTCTTACCGTGCAGCAGAAGAAGACGCAATCTGATAATGACGTAGTCAGGTTCAACGTAGAGCCACGGCCAAAAGCAGAAGACAGCGTAATCGGTCCTAACTGTGACCAACATTGGCAGTATACGCAGTAGCGTCATTCGAATGAGAAGAAAAGGTCGGGCGCAATCTACGTTTACTTGAAGAAAAGAAGGGCGGCCGTCAAACGACAAACCAATCTCTCATACACAGCATTGGGTGCGTTGTCACAAAAAACTTTCTCAAGAGGAAACATACGCCGGTAGTATATTGGCTAGCAGAACATCTCCTATTACAAAAATTGTACAGCGGAAAAAAATTGAAAAATATTGACCAGCCTATTCAGCTCAGCCAATATAATAAATAATACAGATGAGTGTGAAACAATCATCAACAAAAAAAATAATAAAGTGCTAACAGAAAAATAATGACAACCAGCAAAGGACGACCGCGTGCGGCGTCTCCCTGCGCTTTTTTTTCTCGTATTAAAACAGATTAACATATGCGTACGTAGGTGGCAAAAAGGACGGAGCGATTATAATGATAGATGAAAGAATGACCGCTGCAAAGAAGCGCCCAGTAGAAAGAAGGACGGTAGTAAATACTTGAACCCAAAGAACAAAACAACTAATGGTGAAGAACTGCTTGCTTTGCCATCAGTCGTTTAAAGAGGAGAAGATAAAAGTCACGAAAGTCTATTTCTACGAAATAAACCAGCATGGGATGTTGTTACATGTGAATATTTTTTAAAACGTTCTTAAACAACTCTGCAATTTCAACTTTCGCGCTAACGCCGACCACCATAGTAACGTCTTCTTTCAAATGAATATCGGTCCCTGAACGAACTACGATTGTAGTAGTCTCGCCTTCGATTGTAAGCATTGCTCGAAGGAGATCGTGACCATCGCCTTCGAACTGGACTTCGACTCCAACGACGATATGGGCGACGATATTGACCACTTGAACTTGATTTAGAGCTTGATCGACTACGACGATAGCGCTTATGGCTACGATGGTCACTTGAATGGCCACTGCGCCTGGACGAATTTGATTTAACGCTTTCACTTGACGAACTACTGCCATCCGATTGTTCCGACGATGAACTGCTCTTCTTCGTTCCATGCTTACGACTTCTCGTCGACGAAGCAGCCGCAGGTGAAGAAGCTTTCGACACCTTCCTCAAAGATGCTTCACCTTTATCCTTGGCCAAATACTTTATTCGCTCTTGGCGACGTTTCTCTCGTTCCATTTCAGCCTTTTCAGCCTGAATTGTTTCTTCTGCTAAGTCACACACACACACACACAATTTTGGCCAATAGCTTACCTCCTCCTTAGTATATGGCAAGTAGTATATGGTTGGCTTAGTCTTAGTCTTTTTGAACAAATTGTCCAGGTCGGGTGCATCGCCAACTTCCGGCGACGAGTCTTCAACGATCGTGTGTACAAAGTCAGTTCGTCTCAGTTTTTAACTTACCTTTCAAGTATTCGGTCTCGTCTTCAAAACTTGCACTCCTCGACGACTCGCTACCCTGAAACGATGGAAAAAATCAAACACACGTTCATGGCTCCATACGCGTACATTAAGCTAGTTCCCCTCGTGCATGAAAATAGTAAAAGCATTTCGCTAACTTAACGTAATAACCATACAAGGAACTAAAAGACGCACAGAACGCCGGGAAACCTATGACGAAATGTCAGCTTGAACTAAATTGGAGTCGAGCTGCAACAACTTATCCTTTCGCTCTAATTGTATGCTTATGAACAAGTGTAATGGAAGAGCGATTATTTCGAAGGGGAATAAACTACGTAGTTTATGAATGAAAGAGTGGTGAAGAGACAAACTTCCAATCTGCGGCCATAGCCAACACGTCTTGCTTTGGTACGCGAAAGGTTGTCTAAAAAAAGGTTACACACTGTTATTAAAGCGAACCGTCAATACCGTAGCCGTATCATCCCTACCTTCGCCATTGAGATATTCCACCTAAAAACAAGGCAGAGAACGTAAGCAAGGGAACATTGAAGTCAAATTGCTTACGTCTCCTTCGCAGCCATAGTCGACGTGCAAACAATGTTGATTCGTCTTGGGCCAACGAACTTTATGCAGCGCCTCTCGAGCATTTACGGCCGACTCGACCGAATCGTACTAAAGCAAAGCTATTCGACGCTAATACGCCAAAGCGACCGTAATCATACGAACCTGCACAATACAGACGGAACGTATTTTGTTAATCCAAAAATGCGTACTCGGAAAAGAACCAAACAGAGCCATTGTATCGCGAAGAGTACGCACGGCGTACGGTCGTGACAGACCAGTAACACGAACGACCTTTGTTGGTTGCTTCTGAGTTGGCGAAACGGGTCCACGAAGCGCAATTGCCTCGGTTAATTCCGGATTTACTGAAAATGGCAAAAAGGGGAAGTCAAACGGAGAGAGTGTACTGTAATTCAAGCGCGTTACTTTCGCTTAGAATGTCCCATTGCACATCGAACGAAAGAACATTGGAATTAACATTGATTTTGGCGGGAAGTGCAGATTTTTTTTGCGCCGCCTTCTCCCGACTGTTCGATGCCTAAAGAGTAGGTATGAACGCTAAGCTGATTCCGTTTGTTAGGTCAAGAAGAAAGCAAGTTGTGTGTTCACCTCATTTTGCCCCAAAGTGTCACAAGAGGCAACAACCGTTGGAATGGAATCCTAGAAAAGACAAATAATCCCCATCATCTCTGCTGCTGGAGAGATGCAAAAAACGGTATTACCATCTTTACTTCCTGAATTGTCTCCTCCTTGCGTTGCTGGCAACGATCAGTGGCAAAAACTTCAAATTCTTGACCAGCACTCTTCACCAAATTCTTGTACGCAACAAAGTGGATCATCGCGTAAACAGCTACGTGAAAACGCTTACCTCAATAACTTTGGTAGATATCACAGTTGATGGAGCAAAGTCGTGTGAGGTCTTCCATTTCCGTTTAGGTTCCGATATCTGCTCCTCTGAGAAAAAATAACAGAGCCAATGCAAGGACACTTGGCAAGTTAAACGACGTGTCATAAAGTTAAATTCCTTGACACAACGGGCACTCTACGAGACGGGAGATAGGCATATTTTAAAAAAGCGTAAACACTTTCACCCCAACTAAGTTCCAAATGGGCGAACAAAGAAAAGAAAGCAAGTTATTTCCCATTGGCAACCATATACGGTCACGCAACGCCATACTTGTAGGACATTAGCCTTTGTTGACACAAGCGGAAGCCGGAAAAACAAATTACGTCCCTTTGCACTTTGTTACGCGAAACAACATGTACAGAACGATAAAAAAAAAAAAATTCCGGCTGGCGATCAGCCGCGAAAGCTCCTCCCTTGAAGGAAATGACGTCATGCATGCTGAATGTACGCAACTTATTGGGCAGAGCTTTTGGAACAAACTTGCTTCGTCATTAGACAGCGAATAGGCCAGTGTTCATTCTTGAAACCACGGCAAGCTCGTCCGGAAAAAAATTGCCAACTTTAAACCGTATTTTAAATATTTGAAATTATGCTAATTTTCTTTGCTACTATGCCCATAGCGAGAAACGCTTTACGCGATTACTTTGAATTCACGAATGACAACGTAAGCAGATTCCTACATTTACGCGAGTCGCAACATATCTGCTGGCTGGGATACTCTCAATGAACGTGAAAAAACGAGTTCTAACATTGGTGACGCGCTCAATTTTGTAGTCGCGCGGAAGGGAAAAGAATTGACCCTTTTTGGGACACGCAGACGGGCTTTTCGTGCCCATACATGCACAATAATAAATACGACTAGGTCGATGACCGTTTCCCTTGGAAGGCGCCTTAATAAGGCCGAGTTGAAAGCGACTGCCTGCGTAATTTCCGTTAGCGCTGAATAGAAGAAACAGCTATCAAAAAATCAAATCAACTTAAATTGGATAAGCAGGTACTGCGTAAAGCATCGAAAAGAAATTACAAAAAGATACGCTGCAAAGTCGATTGCGTACGCCAAGGTTGCTTTCAACCAAAAAATTATTTTAGGATCGAAAAATTGCGAGCGACAAAAATTTCCAGAACTTTCAAATAGGCACTTTAATAACGGATGGCAAGTGGCCAAAGCTGACAGTTGTAGCTTTAAAGCGAAAATTGCGGCGCAAGTTTCGAGGTTCCCCCTTTGGCCAACGAAGCGTAAAAACAACCCGCTGAGTGATAGTTGGTAAAATCGCGGCTACCGTAATATTATTAAAAAATATGCAGGTAACAAAGGTCAGCTACATAGCGTCCCCATCGCCAGAGACGAGAATACTTAGCTGAAAGAAAAGCCTATGGTGAGCAAACTTCCCATCTCTCAACCAATCACCCAAGAAGAAGATAGTTAAAATAAAATAAAAAAGAGATAAGCCAAATTACCTGTCATTGTTGGTCGCTTAGTTGGAGGAGACCTACAAAGAGGTGAGTCAAAGCGGGCAATGCAGTACTCCCCCGCTTCTTACCTGCCCAAGTTTTCTTCAACTTCGTTACTCTTGCCGCCAGAAGTTTCAACTTCGGGAATTTCTTGAAAACTATCGCCGGTTTCTTCTTCTTCTTCTCGACTACAAAGGTGAAATTGGTTTTTCGCTTCAAGAAAAAAAAAAGCCTTTGGCACCTTGGCTCCTCCAATTCCTCCGACGAAGCGGGACTGCGCGCCGTCGTTAAGTCGCTAAAGGAACAAAATCAATTTGAACCAAAACTGGTCAGTTTGAAGTTCTCTGCCAACGCGCTTACATTGCCTCAATTTCGTCGTCGTCCATTTCCGCATCGGCTTCGCGGACCAAAGTCGACTCGTCAGAAACGTGCTCATTGTCGACGTCTTTAGGTGAGCTTGAAAATTAGGTAAACGGTAAAAACGACGAAACGGAAAAAGAAGAAAGAAGCAAAGCGCCCATTACTGCATTTGAAGCGAAGGCTGCGTCGCCTCAATGTCCATTCCATCTTCGGATCTGAAGCAAAATTTAAAAATCTTGTTGTTCAAAATAAAACAAATTCATCCCCTACGACGTATCGGCCGAAGTGATCGTTTCCTCGGGCGTTGAAAGCACTATTTTATCTTTGCTTTCCCTAATTTGCTCCTCGGCAACACTATAATAGGATGACAGCCACTTAAAAGGCAACATATGAAATAAAAGCCGTTTCGCTTACGACTTCTGAGAAAAGAACTTTTCATCTCCGTGGACGATGATGTCCGAACAAGGTACGTCGGGCGATGGGGTAAAAGAATCGGCCGAAATGGACGTATCCGAATCGCTGTCCAAAATTGTCAAAGACGTATTTGCCAACAGTTTATCTTCGTCTCGAGGAAGCATGGAAGTGCGCGAATAAGTCGCTTGCAGCTTGCTTGCATTATCGCTGTGCGCGGATGATATGCCTTCAGAAAGAGTCTCCAAAACAATGGGCAATGGTTGACTGGGTGTCTTCAATAATTCATCCACGTTGAATATGTCTGAGCATTTCTGTACGGGCGTTCCAACTTCTTCCATTTCTTTCTCCTCCTTTTCGTCCTTGAACATCGATTCGCCTGTAGCGTGCGAAGGATACTTCACCTCCATAACACGCTTTGACGTTTCAGTTGCCAATGAGTCTTTTACCGAAAATGGACCCATCGTCGACTCCGTCTTGTCAACTATCACTTCTGGCTGCACAGGCAACGCTTCCTAAAAAAAATCCAACCGCTGCGCACTCCGCTTTGTAAGCAAAAAGAACTCCGCTCAGCAATGATACAACAGCTTACGAAATGCAAATGGACAAAAGCTGTGCATGGCGGGAAAGCGATTAAGCAACGGTTAAAGAAGAAATCCTCTTTTGGGTTGCACTGTCGCCTAAAAGCGATCAATGCTTATGGGACAAACCATCGAAACAACAAGTCATTAGGGGGTACGGTAATCTTACAAAAGCAAATGAAGTGAGAGAGAAAGTAAATCTTTTACAAAAACAAGTAGAAAAGCATTTGATAGAAATGTTGCAACTTCTTTAAGAGAAACACGAAAAGCCAATCTAGCCATAGGAAGAGTATTTAACGTGAATGGCCCACCATGTATTGCTTTATTAATTTGGAAAAGAGAAGAACTACCGTCACCGTAATCACTCCCTTCACAGCGATTAAATGTTGCTTCGGCAATGTGTCAAGTTGAAAGCAAAGCAATATTATAATTTAACAAAAAAGTAATGACTTACAACTTGCATTGATGAGTCTTCGATTTTGCCTTTGACAACGGACTCATTCTGAACATCACCTACTACAGTAAACGGCTCCACCACTGATGCTTCATGTTGATTGCCACCCATTTGGACGTTTTCGTCTGTAGTCTCCTGTCTTCTTTGGCTACGAAGAACGCGAGTACTGGAGACGACCTCGGTGGAAGCTTTTTGTCGTTTCCCTCCAGTTTGACGTCCACGTTTTGGACGTACTGCCTGACTGACCGCCAAAGCTGGTTCAACGTCACTTGCCTCTTCTGCGGAACTTGCCGCTCTTGCAGCATCTATAATGGTTAACTCGTAAACACACGCAAAGCACTCATAATGACACCATATTTTAGGTTAAGTATCGAACTGAACGATTGCAAGTTAACCCCCACCCGAGAGTATAGAGGTAAGCGTTTGACTACGCACACTGCTAATAGAGGCAATGTCAACTGGGAGTTACAACGGGAGTATAACTGCGCCTTGTCGGCACTTCGTTCTCTCACGCTGAAAGCCGAATTATTTTAACGGCCAGTATTTGCAACGTATAGTTTCTATTACTTTATAAGACAATGCTGACACCGTAATTAGACGAAAAGAATTGACGTAGCTGTAGAAAACAAGTGCTACGCGAGAGTTTTTGCAAAAAAATGTTTATATGTACCTGCAGCCTTTTTAGCAGACTGTAACGCCGCTTGTTGCTGCGCTAAGTAAGAGGCAACAACTTCGCTGCCCATTGCCCGCATCTGAAATTGGATGAACGTTGCGTCCGAACGGAATAAATTGTAATGCAAGCTTGGAAAGCATACACTAACGTTCGGAACGCTTCCTGGCCAACCGTCGCCGGGAACGTGAAGCGGAGCAGGTTTTTCTTCTTTCGGCTCCGATAGACCAGTTGCCTTTAAAAGACGACTATGATCGGCTGTGACAAGCAAAGTTGGTCATTTACATCTAGTAGCCGTTTAATTAAATCTTTTTTGACGCCAGAAGCGCTCAACTTGCGAGCCGACAACTGCCCACGCAATTGCACAACGGTCATCTTCTTCACTTGGGCGACGGTCAGTTCTTCAGTTGGACTATCCATTGTAAGCTACGTAAAGCGGGTTGGTTCTGAAAAGGCAATAAATGGAAATGGCGTAATGGAGAAGCACTCTCGCTATGCGACGTAACAGCCAAGCGTCAATCCGTTAAGCATCTCCCGCGTAACTGCTTCACTGCATTAGTTCCTGCGCGCTTTGGCTTCAACGGCGAACGGCGCGTAAAATCAAAGTGACGGTAAACAAAAGTGCCGACATTTGCGAGCTCTGGACGCACTGTACAAGCAGGCAGAGCGCCCATTCAAGTCCACGAAATGAGTTACAAGCGGGCACAAAAGTGGCGGTCGAACCCAGCCGACAAATGCGTAAAACAAAACCGTAGCAATTAATTCTCAACAATTTACCTAATGGATTGATCAGTTCACGAGAAGTAGGTCAAGATTTACCCAAGGCAACGGATAAAAGGGCGATTAACAGTAATCAACGTTATGCCATACTGTGGTAGGAAGGGAATCATAAATTTCGGCCGGCGAACGCTAAATCAAACGCCCGAAGCGTTAGGGAAACGGAGAATTTACAGAAGAAAATCAGGAGCTTGAAAAAATTCAAACCTGCCGTGTAATATAAAGTTAAGATAAACGTTCAATCTAAGCACGAAAACTACAGAATAAAAAGAAAGCAAGTTAGTGGGCATCTTATGACAGCTTACTCGCTCTTGCCGTTTCGTACAGCAACTACGCGGTCTGAAATATTTTTCTTGACATATTTTAGCAATTGAAAAACTAGACAGGATTATCAGTTTGCGCAGTTAACCTGCAAAACTATTTCACGATACGAAGCAGACTGCCATTCGCTTTGAGCAACAGCAAGCTGCAAATTCGCTAAAAATATTTCTATTACAAGGTTTTCAAATCGATTTTCGACGCTTGGCCGAAGGCCAAAGGCCAATTCGGTGAAAAACCGGTTTCTAACTACCAATGAAATTCGCTTCATTTATACGATACCGAATTGAATACGCGGCAGCAAATTTTTTTTTTTATCTTTGCATTTATCAAAAATATTTATTGCTATTTACAGAAACGACCGAGCAGTCTTTTCCGGAAGATCATTTTTAAGAAAAACAATTCGTGCACATTGGTTATTTAGCGTACATTGTCCGTATAGGACATTTAAGCGAACAAACAAAATTTTACGCTTCCAAACCACCTTTTCTACGCGTTCATCTGCTTAAAGAGTGCCTTAGACTGCTCAGTTCAAGTTCAGCAAAGTTCTTGTACATTTGTTAATTCTGCCTACAGTGGAATACAGTGTCGTAATTTTCAACCAGTGCAAGCTACTGTTGCATTAGATGTCAATAAAAGCGTATTTCCAGTCGTGCTTTCGTAAATTTCTTTGTGATACAGAATAATGATTTTCAAGTACAATGCGTAATATCCTACAGCCTAAGCGCCAGGATGCATGATGACCGTTTGACGCAGACGACTTCATGGGCATAGCTTTGCTCCAATGCGCCAGTTTTATTCGTACGCCATTTTGTCAGCGAAAAAAATTTCACTTCAAACAACCGGGTTTGAGGTTAAGGTTAGCGTTACGCTTTTGTTGGTTGATCAGAGCTTCCAGACATGCTTTTCTGATCTTCCTGCATCATGAGTTGAGTCGAGTCGATAGAATTCTTCGCTGAAGCTTGAGGTCCTAAGCATTACCAAGTGGTTCGGAAGCTCGGCCGCTGCGTTGTAGCGTAAATAAAACTCTACGCAGTTAAACATGTTTACGGCACGCTATACGCGTCAAGCATTTTGCAACCTAGAATTCGTTGGCTCACTTAGCGTTAAAAGTTCAGATTTTCCGAATCTGTTTTGTAAACAACTCGGCAGAATTCCGACATGATAGCTATTTATCTGCAAAGGCCGCGGCAGTGACTTACAAAAGAAGTCAAAGAAATAAGTATTAATCGCCTTTCGGATCGTTTTATTTCGCAGCAACGGTTGTTGCACAAGAGTTCGTCAACTAATGATTCCTCAGCAAAATGTATCTTTCAGAAGGCTCAATGCCATTTATAAAACGCGCGCTAAACTAAATACACTCTCCTAATTCTCAGTAACGATATGCTTTGCAATTACGATAAATCTACTAGGGATCTCTTAGCCGCCATATCGTTAGAGAAATGCAGGTTCAATTCTGCAAGCATGCCGGCCATTCTGTTCTGCGCTTACTGACGAGCATACCAACCGTCTCGTTTTGCCTTTACCTAAGCTTGAACCAAAATATATGCCTGATATTTTCGCTTAAGCATAGGCAAAGGCGGGACAGGATGGCCGGCAAACATACAGTACGACCGCGGGGCCGTTGAGAGATAGGATCCCTACTCAGCTCTTGCTATGGTCATACAATTCAAGTTCAAACACATAAAAATTCAGTTTATTCATATGACAAATATTGGTTTCACAGTGGCTGGAATCTCGTGTACAGTTGCGTGAATCAAATAGGTTACGAATAAATAGGAGCTTCATCAGTCGGCTTTATTCTTTGTGTAAAAGTTTATCTTTTATGCTGCATTTGTTGTGGACTGTTTTCCACGGCCGTTGTTAGTTATCGATTGTACTGAAAATAAAAATTGCTTAAATTCACGCTACGGTGCATCCTTCAAACGTACGCTATTCTTACGCCAAGCAGCCATTGAGCACAATTGCGTATGATCAAGAGCGAACTGATAAGAGCAATTACGCACTTCGACACACATGCATCGGAACGTCTTTTAATAACGAAACTCTCATTTTCTATCGCCGCCTGCCGAAGCAGGCAGCTAACTGCCAACTGGCAATCGAAGCGTAAAGAAAAAGCAATTGTCGTTTATTTTAAAGTGACATAATGTACCTGTGGATTCTGTACACCATAAAGTGTATTCAGGATGTGTGCTTTGAATAGCAATCATTTGGTTGCGATCAGAAGTTTTCCTAACAGAAAGTTCCTGAAGACTACATAGTTCTTTCAACAAAAGTCTTTCTTACAGGACATAATGCCCTAACAAACACGAATGAAGCTGTGCGATCTTGCAGCAAGCCATTGTGCTTAAAATGCGTAACGCAATCTAAATGCTGTGTGAATAGTTTGTAGCGGAGCGACAAAATATCGTATCATACGTTACCTGTGGATCTTGGACGGAATACTGTATTCTTAGGTTAGGGTGTGAGAGGTGTGCAAGTAAAAGCTGTGTTGTAGTTCGTCCCTTCTGTTCCGCTACAAGTTGTTACAAAGATTTGAGTCGGGAATAATCACAAGGAAAAAAGCCCACACATGTTCGATAGAGAACCAACCATCGTTTTGCATTATCGCCTCGTCCAATTAAAGAACATGTCACCCCTTTCCTTCAAGCTAAATCCATCCTTAATGGTGCAGTAGTTCATTACAACGGCAGACATTAGGAACTGGATCTTGCTACTGCACTCCGGATTTGGCAATTATCGTAGATCTTGTCACTTAGCCGCGCCATGGTCTGAAAAATGCAGGTTCCTTTTTAACAAAGGTGAAACCATGCTGTTCTGCGCTTACTGGCGAGCATACCGATCATCTTGTTCTGCTCTTACTTAGGCTTAAGCCAAAATATAAGCCTTATGTTTAGCCTTACGCTTAGGTAAGGGCAGGACAAGATGGCCGGCAAATCTACAGTATTACCATGGAGCGGATAAGAGAGAACACCCCTTTTCTGTACACTGAGGATAGGTCCAGACTGGTCCAAAAGCTTCGTCTTATTACTATTATCGCAACAGCGTGATTTTAAGTATGAAAATTCAATGCCTGTTCACGCGGGCATTTGAATTCGTCTTCTGTCTTGGAACTGAAAGGATAAACATAAATTTAAAAAAAAGGAATGAGCGCTTTGCGCTGTTGTAGTAATTATCTCTCGTCTGTCCCTAGCATTAGCACTAACTCAGCTTTTCACGAGAGTTGTCAGGTATGTTCGGCACGAGTTATTACATTACGTTTA
>KN538378.1:1832743-1860702 GCA_000797535.1 Trichuris suis
CGCAATGTTGAATAGGCTGGAATGTTAAAGGGCCTCATAGTCCTCAAGATAGAAATTCTGAATGTGCCTCGATTCCACATGGGTCGTAGGACCCAATTGGTCGAAATCTCCTGGCGTCAAAATCCTGAATAAGTCCATGGACGGCGGTCAAATAGCGATGGGCACAAGCACGAACTGCCTAACCCCCGTGCATCAACCTGAATCGTTCGTCAACGTGCACGATGCGTCAACGTGATCTGCGTCAAAGTGAACACACCCGCTCTGATGCCGCCATAGTTGGCTGATCGCTTAGTGCACTGAGAAATCAACGCTTTCCCAAATGATGGCTCTATGTCAGAAGAAGTACGCATAAATCATCGTTCGACGTAGTTGAATTACGCGCATTCGGCATAGAGGAAATTAGATTGGAAGCTGCGGGCCGGCCAGAGGTTAAGGAACTTTTCTGTGCGTACGGAGACGTAATAAATGAATGTAGTAGTTTTTCGTGCGCGCAGTTAGAGAGAAGAATCTTTTTTCCTCAAAACCAAATTTTTAAGTAGTTACCATTGTCGCTGTGTACGCTGACACGAAATGCATTGAAGGTAAAATTAGTCGACCGCGGCAGGATTCGAACCTGCAATCTTCGGTTCCGTAGACCGACGCGTTATCCGTTGCGCCACGCGGCCACGTTCTGAACAGACCAGGCCGAAGCCAACATTTATGTCCGGCGGTCTACAGTTGCATCGAATCAGATAACTTCGACGTAACTCTAATAAACGATTGGTGCGAGACTATTGCGTTCACTTAGGACGCTGTACTAGAAGAAATACTTAATTTGCTTTATCATTTTCTATTCTTCAACGCAGTAATCAAAAATGAAAGATTTAATGAAATTCTTCAACGCAGCAGAATTGATGCCAAATTATTATCATGTTCGTTGTGCGCCTAGCTCTCATACCGTAAGTTAAGTTTGCCGCCCATCCTGTATTGCCCTTAGCTAGGTTAAGCACTCCTTATGCCTCGCTAAACCAAAGTTCAGTTTAGATAAGCAGTATTTACGACTACATTGACAAAGAGACAATGTTCGTTGAGAAGAAGGTGCAAAATACGGCACTAGAGTGCACGAAAACCCGTTGGGGCGCTTGCTAGCCAGGCTGGAAATTGTTGGTCGTTTCTTGCATTCAGAATTGTCAAATAAATGGTTAAAAGTTGCCGAGTACATTTCTACTAACGAGTTTTCGCGGTGTGCAATTCGTTAACGCGCCAATCGTAGGTCGGTTTCATCGCACCACGCGAACTTGCAGCCCAAATTTGATCGAACACCAAAAAACGGTTTAAAAACCAAATAAAGGATTACAAGCATTTTCTGCCCATTTGGAAACATGATATTTAGCAAAGGTACTCAAGTTGAAAGGATTAAAACGCGTGCTACTAACCATTAAACGCCATCGTACTTGCGCACCGTTTAATTATTACGGTATTATATTGATGTTGATTTTTTAGCGACCGTTTCGACTAACTGGTCGGGGGGTGACGTTTAACTAGAGCGGCACGCTGCACTGTCGCGATGCGTTTGTCATTTTTCGCGTGATTATTGCCGCCTATTGCTCATTAGGTGATATTGCAGGTTGTTTGCTTTTAGGCGACCTGTGCGCCTAGCGAAATGCGTTTGAAGGCCGGATTTTTGTTCATCTTCATTTTACTGCTCGCAAATAACGACATTGGCGAGTCGAAGAAGTCGACCGGCATTGGCGGCAGGCTATTCGGCAGCAGATCAAAGCCCAAAAGCCAGAAACCTACTTACGGCTATGGCGGAACTGGCGGGTACAAAAAGCCGTCGTCAGGTGGCGGGTTAGTAAATGTTTTGAATTTTTATTTTTCGCCCTGCATTCAGCCTTTTCCTTACAGCATAGGCAAGGTACTGAAAAGCCCTACAACAAAGGGCATTTTGGCCGGACTTGCCGCTGGCTATGTGAGTTACAAGTTGACGCAAGGAATTTCGAAGCTAATGTACAATGGTATAGACTACTATCCGGGGCGTCAGTATTATCCTGGATTGGTGAGCGTCTTGTGCACCCCTTTGCACAGCTTAAAAAACGTTTTCTTTTAGTCGTCTCCCTCTCGGATTCGCTGCGAGTATCAGCTTAAAGAGGACGAAGTGAATACATTGAACTTAACACTGGGCAACGGTACTCGAGCAACCACTCTGATATTTGAGTAATTGTTTTTCTTTTTGTTAATTGTTATGGCATATTTTTTATTTAGGTGCGACGCCCGCACGCAATACTGCTGCGAGATGCGTTGCTGTCAATCAAATGCAATGGACTCAAGCGGTATGCACCATGGCAGTCCCAGCTGGTTGGGAGTTGTGTAAGTATTTGCTAACATTTTAAAAGCCGTGTTTCCAACTTTCTAAAGCTTAGTTTCCATTCCAAAAGGGTGACCCATTAACCGCATAGCGATGTTTTTTTCCCACCTAAAACAAGTCCGCATAGCGGCATTTCAAGTGCGTTCTTTAAGCACCCATTTCAACTATTCATCTTCCTTGGACTTAATTCTCAACTAATTATTCTTGTTTGTTTACCTATTGTTGTCTTAAAGCATAATTTCTTTTTATGTTCGACCGCCTAAGCACAGCAACTCGTAAAACTCCACCTTCCCAAGTCGCGTGTCAGTAAGTAGTTTACTAAGCTGTCCGTTTAGCAAATTCAATTCTTTTTCTGTTACGAAACGATTTTCTTTTTTTGTCGCCTTACCTGCAGCGCTGACGCTCTTCTAGTCTAGGCGCGATGCTATCTTTTGCCACCTGGTACTACGCTTGAATCGTTTGACGTCTTGAGACCCATTTTTGCTTGCCGTTAGAAGCAGTCAGCAAATCCGAAAAGGTTGTCACTACCGCGACAATAATTTATCGTTCTATTCATGTTGATTCACGTTTCTTATTAATATGTTCCTGCAAATCATTTACGTTGGGTGCAAATTTTTTCCTACAGTACGCAAGATTTCGTTTTTTCTCTTAGTTTTAAATATATGTAAATGAGGGAAGAACTAGTGGCATAATTTAACTTCGGAAGAACTAAGCATTGCTAGTTTCTTAGTCCTGTCAACTGTTGCGCCCATTTCAAAGCGGACAAGTGTACTTGACGCTGATAACTCGCAGTGCAGCTATGATTAATGCTGCCGCGCGGGTTCGTGTTGCTCCTAGTTTCCTGTTTATCCTTTTTGTTAAATAGTTGTATTAAAATGGGCAATATTTGTTAAACATTTACAAAAAAGTATGTTGCTACCTGCCGTCCAGCCTTCCTCGTAGATTTTGCCTTACTAACCGAATAAGGAAAGCAGCAGACCTTCGTGGGGCAGCTTAACTGTTACCTTAAATAGTTCAGACGCGCTAACGTAAAGTCCCAAGTTTGTAGTAAGGTTTACACGTTCAGCTACTTCGTGTGAGACTGTTCACGAATTGAAAAGAATTGCTTTTCAGGTTCGGTTTGATAGTCACCGTATTGATGGTAACTTGCGTCGCGCTGATCGTATACAAGTTCTCTCGTCGTATTTTGGATTGCGTATGTCCAACGATGCAGCGGCAGAGCAGCAATGGAAATTTCCAGCCGGTCGATCCGAATGAACCATATTCTCAGTCGGCGGGATATCCGCCACAACCAGGCTATCCACCACAGCCAGGATATCCGCCTCAGCCGGGATATCCGCAACCGCCGTACGGATATCCTCCTGCGCAAACAAACTACATGCCACAGCAGCCAGGTTATCCGGTGTATCCTCCTGATCAGCCTCCTCCTTATGGATTTAGGGCGTTCCCCACTGGCGACGGTGGCCCCAAAGTTGGAGCTTACTAAATTGTATAGCAAAGTTGCTGTCAGGACCTTTGCATTACTTTTTTACCGTACAGCTTTGGTTGTGTATATACTTGTATGCCAGAAATCTTCCTTCCGGTGGTTGGTGTCTTTTTTTAGTTTGTAATGTACGTTACCCAAGAGAAGAGCTAAAAGTATCCACGTAATAATGCTTCCGTAAGCATTATCTCATCGTGGGCTTTTGTACTTCTTTTCAGAATTTTTCCGGCATACGATATATTCCATTTATCCATCGTCGTTCTCATGTTGCTCCGTGTCCGCATTGTTACGTACGACTGTTCGCCATTGTAGATGTTTACTCAAAATTTGTCGCTGCATAATGGCAGAAGCTGCCAGTGATTCCTTTCTTTAGTCGTTGCAACGCACAACGTTCGCGCGTCAAATATTTAATCGAGTTCGAAGTAGTCAACAGAATATGTGCAGTCCGATTGTTATAAATGGTAAACTATTAATAAATTGCAAAGTTTACACCTTGAAATGGAGCTAATCTGATCGGCTATGTTAGCTGGCCAGCGAATATGCGAAACTGCCAGAGCAGTGTAGTGCAATAATGCCTTCTGCACGTTGCGTGCTGGCTGCGCAGGTCGAAAAGTGGCCCAAATTCTATTACTACTTTGTGATATTATCAAACAGAAAGACGGATTCCTTTTCTAAAAGTAAATAAAAGAAAAGTTCGACAATTCAAATGGTGATGTACCTGAGCATCTCAATTTAAATGGTTTTCATACTGTAGTTTCGAGAGACCACTTTTGCATGGAAAGCTTACCGCATTGTTGTCCATCTGTGGGTGTTGCCACAAGCAGGAATGCAGCGAAAGCAAGGCGTTGGCTTGACAACCGGTTAACCATCGCCCTTCCGAACGAGCAATGTATTTATTAATCAAAGTTGTTGTGATAGCGTTGACGTGAAATACACTATAGGATTTCTTGTTTTCAAAAGTTGCTGGCCGCCAACGTCAAACCTTTGCCAGCTCATTTACACTTGAATCGTTTTGCGTGACGTTTCACTTTTTCTCTACTTTTCAAAGATTAAACCCATTCGGCTATTCGCAAACTCGTCATTGAAGCACTGACATACGGAAAGCAATGAAGAAGCGGTTGCTTAAGGTATACGCGAACAACCAGTTCGCGCAAAAGATAGCTAATGGAGATAAGCAGTTTGCTTCGCAGAACTTCGAGCAGTGTGAATGAGCTCTCTTGAACTGTTTGAATGAAGTTAACGCCATTCACCGTTCAGAATCATTGAAAGAATACACTCAACGGTTTATGCGTCAACAAAGAAGAAAGGAATGAAAACTACGCATTACTATATGCGATTGCGTGAAGGCGTCAAAACTGGAACGAAATATTGATTGCACCTCTTTTTAGTCTCAACCAGGCGTTCTTCGTCAATAGACGGGCGCTGAAGCGCCGTTCTGCAAAATTCAATTTGCTAACTGAATTTGACACGCACGCGACGGTTTCATTTCATTAGTACAATGATATTACAACAACGGCATTGAGCCGTCTTCAATAATTCATTTTGATCAATAACGTAGTCTTGACAAACTATTCCATTTGGAAATACGACCTAGAAAAATCAACATTCGGTTTCATTGTCAATTGTAAAAGCAATTAGCAGATCTTATCTCTTAGGCGCCCCTCCGTCATACTGTAAGTTTGCCGGCCATCCTATTCTGTCCTTACCTGCGCCTAGGCCTGAACGTAAGGC
Source organism: Trichuris suis (assembly GCA_000797535.1). NCBI lineage: Eukaryota > Metazoa > Nematoda > Enoplea > Trichinellida > Trichuridae > Trichuris > Trichuris suis. The sequence continues at coordinate 1,838,305 of KN538378.1, forward strand.
CTGTCTCAGCTCAGACTCAGGTAAGGACAAAACAGGGTGACCGGCATGCTCGCCAGTAAAGGGACAACAGGCTGACGGCATGCTTGCCAGAAAGGAACCTGCATTTCTCAGACCGTGGGGCGGCTAAGAGATATGATCCCAGTTAGGGTATAGTCGTGGGATTAAGCGACGCGGTTGATCTACCAAGTCGAGTCGTACATGACTAATTGTACAAAATTAAAATAAGAAGACAAACATTGGACGAGAATGCAGAAATAAATCCATTTCTTCGTGCCGCTCGCGTTTAGTTGCGCTTCGGACGACCCTATAAAGCGAGTCGTTTCTTTTTCTAATACAATAGTCTAAAATCGTCTATTGTTGGCCAAGAACGACATTATTCGCCTTTGGAGGTCGATTTGGAAGCCTTTGGTTGTCCAACTCTTCAAAAAAGGCGCGTTTAGAATTGTAAGCGAAAGGGAATTCGAAAAAGCGTCCCACGTGGAAAAGGGAATAATTGGAACGTCAAAGCCCATTATGTCCCTGATAAGCGTCGTCGCAACAAGAAAATGGGCAATTGCACAACTCGTTGAACAGCTTAATGTTGACACAAAAATCGATCCATCAACAAACTTGTAAAATTACCAATGGCTTCAGAAAAACGAAATATAGATCTAACCATTGTGATCTGAGCACAGCCCAAGCTGGCATATGACAATACCGTACTCCTATTCGGACTAAGTTTGTCGCCAGTAGTGGGAAGTCAACTTATAGGCCAAAACGGGCTAAACAATTCAAAAGATTTAGCAGTATACCGCAAATAGGTTATAGTTAACAGAGCTCAGCATTTCCAACAACAGCTCATCAGGTTTCGCAATGTTTTGTTTCTGTTGACTTTGTTTGGTCAAAAGAAGAAAGACAACGTGTACATTTAAAAAGTAAGCAATAATGAACGCACGAAACGTCATCTCAAAGCTTGCTCCTTCGCGATGGTTTTTTGAAATCGAAAAAAGTGAATATTGCACGCTTTGATAGGCTGCAGTTATTTGCAATAGGAATTTGTAAACTTGCTGAGAAAAATGGCCACGCGCCATTTGTCTATGGCGACAGGAGATATGTCTATTTTGGGAAAATTCTTAGATCTTGTTTCCCAGCCGCTCCATCGGCATACTGTAATTTCCTGACGCCACCGGAAAATGCAGGTTCCTCCCACCAGCGCGTGACGTCACGTGATATTCGCTGCGTGAGCCTGCTTGCCGTCTGCTCAGCAGACAAAGTAGTTTCCCCTGCGTCGCCTTATACATCCGCGCAGCCTTAGCCTAAACCAGAAGTGGAAAACAATACTGCCTGTGCCACCTTATGCTGCGAAGCATTTCGTACTTAGAACCTGCGCATTTTCAGTTACAGTATAACAGTAGGGCGGCTATGAAACAAGGTCCAAATTGTTTACGAAAGATGTATACGACTATGGGAAAGGCTTCCTTACTCGCTTCCCGCAGCTTATGAAATATGCTTACGCTTGACGGGAATATTTTCGACATACAGAGAAGGAATAACGAAGTGTGCGCGAAAGGACCAAAAAAGCTGGCACAGTACCCGAGCGAAATTTACTTCAAAATAATTATTAACCGCAGAACCGGATACTTCAAAACAAGGCGCTTTTTATGATAGGATGGAAACGGACGGATAGGAACCCAAGGGGGGAATGGGGGAATAAAAACAGCGTCAAACAAACTAACAAAGAGCAACGTCAAAAAAACAAGTGGCAAAAACAAGAAGAATCAAAACGGAATCCGGCACCCACAAACAGCGCCCTGAATTCCATGAGCTTATGAAAAAGGCACTTTCAGCTTCTCGACGACAATTGGAAGGAAGCATGCGCGTTGTCGCAACCAGAGCCTAATAGAAGGAAGGACGGCGTGTAACAAAAACTAGAGCTCTGAAAAGTAACAAAAAATGTATGCAAAAATATCTCCCCGAACCGCGAGGAAAAAGTTGAACAAAATTGTTAGCAATATAAACCACTCGCTTCTCTTTGATGCTGTCCCATTGGCGGACAGTTAGCTAATTCATCGTCTATGCCACACGGATGTGCCTGCTCTAGGCAACGATGTTGTCTCCTCGCCCATTGAAGGAAACTCTTGCAAATTGGTCATATCCGGTACGGGCTTATTGGCTTCCTCCGAGGTGTTCGATCGTTGCCAAGGTGCATTAACAAATTCCAAAATTGTCTGCTGCTCAGGCGACCACGTTTCCTTCAAGCGCTGAGGGTCGCTGTACGTATTTCTGTCGACAATATCCTGAACAAACAAAAGTAAATAACCAACCTACTCTACGCTATATGGCAAAGTCAAACCTGCAAAAATTCTTCTTCAATGTTTCTCAAGTCATCTATGCAATCGTACACGGAATCGTCGTCTTTTCCGGAAACGATTACCAAATTTGGATCCGCGTCACCTGGACGTGGAAAACGGATTTCCACGTTGTACTTTTCCATAATCTAAAGAAAGCATGGTCAACATTTGAGCACATGATCATCCCAAAGGGTCCTTTTACCCGTCGGATATTTTTCCCGCGTTGACCAATCAATCTGCTGTGCACACGACAGTCTAGAGCAATCGGCTGAGTGATTAACGACTTGAACTCGTTGACCATTTCTTCAATTTCAGCCTTACACTCGTTTGCATTCTTCTCGTAACCTGCAAATACATACAGTATGAAAACTGCAAACTTAGCCTAACACCTGAATGACAGTGTTCCACACAAGCGAGCACAGTAACGATAACTTCGTGTAAGGCTATTGCTCAACCGCTCCCAATGTGGGGATGTTAGAGACAATGTATGAAATGCCTGTGTTACTGTAATATGCTGTATACTTTTCCTAGGCACTCTATACAATGCCTATGACAAAGCGGCACAGTATTAAAACGAGTCTTTTCACCTACACCCCTGCAAAGCTACAGCTGCGACACCTACAGGGGAAAGTACATTGTTTTTCGCTACTTCGCCCACTCTACCTTCCTTATATCTTTGCTTAGGCTTAGGCTAGGGGGCAATAGGATAGCCGACAAGGGTGTAAGAAAAGTTCGTGCTTTGGACGTAGAACCGTACCGGCTATCGTGTTCTCCCCCAGCCGAAGCCTAAGCCAAAATATAAGCACAGTGGAGCCACATCGTAGCGAGAAAACAGCACACCTTGCCTCGCAGGTGTCGCCACTGTAGGTTAGCGGAATCGTAGGTGACAAGGCTATAATAGTCTCCACTAGCAAGACGGGATCCACACGCTGCCCAAATATTATTTGGTATTCTATATGATGCCCAGGCAAAGTATACAGCATATTAAAATAATACAGACATTTCATACTTTGCCAGGGACATACAGAATGCTGAATAATAATTAGGCAAGGTGTGAATCGCGTCTTGGCAGTGAAGACTTTAAGGTCCTGTCATCTATGCCCCCGAAAACATACGGTGGCGACACCTATAGGGCAGTGTGCTGTTTTCTCGCTACGCTATGGCTATGCTGTCCTTATATTTTAACTTAGGCTAAAGCAGAACATGATGGCCGACAGGGTTCAACGACCCAAGGCACCCAATTCTTCTCTCATCCTTGTCGGCTACCCTGTTCCGCCCTACCCTAAGCCTAAGCCAAGACATAAGGAAAGTATAGTCGACAAAGTAGCGAAAAACAACACTTTGTCCTGTAGGTGTCGCCACTGTAGCTTTGCAGGGATGTAGGTGAAAAGACTCGATTTAATACTTTGGCATTGTCCAGAACGCTTAGTTTCAAACATTGCCTGTAGCATAGACACTTAAAAGCGAAAGCGTCAGCTATCCTAAACTTTTGATAGCCTAAGCTATTGAAATAAACGGGTGCAACGCTGAGCGTTCAAGAAAGGCCAGTGACTCCCATCCATCGTGTAAGCTGAATACTGGCACCTGTTAAAAACAGTAGTAAGTCACTAATATTTTAAAGCCTGACGAATTGTCGCAACTTACGCATATTGCCAATATTTAAATTCCACTTACTGCAAAATGTTATCTATTCTGAAAAGCAAATGGGTTCCCCCCTAAGGAGAGCATTCAAAAATCCCCTCAAGAACTTGGAAGAGCCATCCATCACTGTATGCGCACGACCTATTTGCTGGTAATGCTTCTAGAAAATAAACTGAGGTTGGCATATCATTAAGGCTTTTGAAGATGCTTAATTGACAAGACGATTACAGAAAACTGTGCAGACGAAAGGCGGAGGCAAAACAGAAGCACATGCATTACAGCATGACGTACCGATTACGGATACATCGCTGACTGTTTCATTTTCGTTTTGCTTCGGAATCGATATTTGAACATCATGTTTGGCGCGCAACTTTTGTATGTCGTGACCTTTGGGTCCAATCAATTTGGGCAGTAGAACGACGGGAACACTGACTTTAGCGACAAAGCTCTTCAATTCCTTGTATGGCAAAGGTGACGATTAGCAAAAGAAGAAGACTCAACGGGATGAACGGTACTCTCTCTTTCGCTTCTTTTTTCAATTGTTCCACCTTTTCAAGAATGGCGCTTAAAGCCTCCTGAACACAAGAACGTCGTCCAACCAAGCGAATTTCGTCCAGGCGCTGTTCGGCGGGAGGAATTTGGACGCTCACATTGTACTCGTCCATGAATTTGCGAATTTCTGCTCCTTGACGCCCAATCAAGCTTCGGTGAAATTCAAAAGGTACAGCAACAGTTTCGTTGACAGGCAACTCAGCCTATACGTGAAAACAAAATCGGCAGTAGCGATTGTCGTAGTTCACAGCTCTCTTTGGCCTTACCAACAACAACTCCTTCACTTTTTCAACATTCTCTGGCAAACCGGTAACTGTAACTAGGCTGTTAGCGGATGGCGAGTCCTCTCCAACATCAATTCCATTGGTAAGACCAGAGGCATTGATGTCTCCATTCACGAAACCGCCGCCTGGAGATGGTGCCAACGAATCGCGGTCGGGAAATTTAATTTGTACGCGATACTGTTGAGACAACTCCTGTATATGGCTGCCGCGGTTACGCAGCAACAGCCGATAGTACTTCGGATCGATGTGTACTCCTCTTGTTACTTGATTTTGCTGAAGAAGCAGCAGCATAAAGTTTGTTGACCAAAAATGATCAAAGCTTACCCATTCGGCCACGTATTCCAACATTTTCGCCTTCGTTGCTTCGACGCAATCTTTCGCGCCTTTTAAGGTAACGCGTCTGCTGTTGCTTCCAGGCTTGGGAAAAGAGACGAAAACATCGCCGCATTGACTTTGTATTTCTCGCAATGCGCTGCGAGCTCTTGCCCAAAAGTGACTGTGCCATTTTGGGTCAATATCAATGGTTGATTCAACGGACTGATTCTAAAAACAACACACATAGCTAAAATGGCAAAATAGTTTGACCAAGTAAATAAACAAACATATGGACCATGATATATTAAAAAATAAACTTTAATAAGGTCACTTGTAGTAATAAAAAGTGAAACAAAGGAAATAGAACAAACAACTTGGCAGACTGCTGTCAACAAAAGCGTACACTGTTCCCCCGCTGAACGCTCAGATCCTTTCGCCTTAATTCGTAAATATGATAAGCCTTATTGCCTGAGCTCAGCTTCTATATGGCAATTTGTTAGCTGCCAAACTATGAATGCCTTTTTAAGTCGACAGATTATTCGACCTTACCGTACAGAGCAAAGTATACAATGATTGTTATATTAAACAGAACAAACAGATAACAATTAAATCTTACTAATTCCTTGATCCAATCATCGAGCTGTTTTTTAACTTTAAGAACTTCTTCCTTTTTGCCAACAACATGAATCGTATCTTTGTCTTCATCCTGTTGCCTCGGGATTAGTATTCTGACGCCAGGATGAGATTCGCGCATCTTAAAGGAAACGTACCGCCTTCTTCGCTTACTATTGGCAACACGGCTACGCAATTACCTTCTTTATACGGGAGCCACCGCTGCCAATCAAGAAACCAAACAATTCAGGTTTAGCCTTCACTTCGGCTGTGAAACTGGAGGCCTCACGATCCTTGGCCAAATCGGCTAATAGTTTTTTCGCTTTTTCGGCACCCTCTTTAGGACCACGTATGCTGATAACGTCTGGATTCTTGCTGTCCTGCGTGGGAAACTTCACCTGCACTCCACCGCACTCTTCGACGATTGAGTGGATCAAACGACCGCCAACTCCTATCAGAGTGCGATGCAAAAGTTGGGGCACCTTCAGTTCCAATGTTACTATGCTCGCCTGAACACACCCATTTTGAAGCCATACACAAGCAGAGAAAGGTTGAAGGCACAACTAACCAATTCGCTTTGCATTTGTTGAAGCGCTTTCTCCGCCTTGGCTACGTCCGCCTTTTTGCCGGTCACAATTAGAACATCAGAGTCGGCACTGCCCGCGTCGGATGGTATGTCGATTCTTGTGTTCGTTTCTTCGATAAGCTATAGGGCAAATACGCTGCGTATTGAAGAAAAGAGCAAATGCACGAGCGCGCGTACCTTCTTTATCCTGTATCCATCTTTGCCAATGATATGCTTTAAGAATTCTTTGAAAATAGGAACTTGTACTTGGTAGTTGTTTTCGAGCTTAAAGAGGACAAGTTGAACCCGGCAAGCGGACAACGGCAACAGCTGAAGCGTACCAATTCGTGATACGTCTCTTGAAGGGCATTGTAACATCGGTCCACTTCGTCCTTGGGACCGCGCAGCGAGACAATATCTGATTTTCGACCTGGTTCCGGGAAGGTCACGATCACATCCGGGAACTTTTGACGCAACTCTCGCACTTGTTCACCCTTCACGCCGATCAGCATTCGGTGGAATCGATTCTCAATCAAGATATCACGCACTTTTTCATTCTCCTACGCGCAACGATAATCACATGATAAAAACTATAGTTCAAAAGGGGCGAGCTGCTACCTTCTTGACAGCCAAAGATAAAATTTCCACCTTGGCCTTTTGGACGCCGTCTCGTTTGCCTTCAAGACGAATTTCGGAACTATGACTGCCAGGATCCGGCATTATGACGTTGACATCGAATTCTTGCCTCAGGCGAACGACTAAAATCGTACGAAACGATCAGCACGAAACACCCATCATTCTGCCGTTCGACGCCCTCACTTTGCATGTCCGCTACTCACATTCAAAAAACTTGGGGCAAGCTGCGCGGAGAGCAAATAAACTAAGCCCACTCTACAGGGAACCATAGTTAATAATAACAAATTGCACAGCGAAACGCCGTGGCAGTTACGCTAACCCATTAACAGTAGAACTTGGTCGAACTTGCGCACTACTCAAGAGTGACCAAATAGTTAAGACGAAATGCGTTAGACTTATTTCAACAATTCAAGCCAAGAAAATTCGTTAGATCGTGCGCAGGCAAAAAAGCAAAGCCAATCAACCGGTCAAGCTTTACATAGAAAAGAAGGGACACGTGTGGGCCGGGCAACGTGGCATGAGGAATATTTGGGAATATTTACGAGCTTAGCTCGTTTTTCAACAATTTTGAACTTCTCTTCCACGCCGAGCGGAAGCCACAAGCAGAAAGCAAATTTAACAGTAATACGCGCCACTGATTACTGCGGCTATTCGTAAGTGGGTATTAAAACTGACAGTACGCACTCAAGTTAGATATAATCAAGTTCGACCATTTTCCTTTAAGCGACGCAAAACCAGATTTGCAGTCCCTTTTCTGACATTACCCTAAACGATATGGCCACTAATGAACAAGTCGTTAAGGCGACGTTGGTGATCGTGCTTCCAATTAATTATTGCAGATTGCGTTTCCAAGGGGCAACAAAGGCTGCACCGGACGCTGGTAGGGGCAAAAGGCGGCTTCCTATTTTCAAAGAAAGCGAAAAGCACTATTCAACAAAAACCAATGATAAAGCAAAGAACCGCGGCGCGACAGCAACAACATTTAGCGCTTGTATTAGGGCCAGTCAAATTTCGTACGATCTTTTTTTTTGAATAAACCTATGGTGGCTATAGTAGCCTCATCTCCTGCTGCTTTCCAACGCGTACAAGTTTCTTCAGCCCGTTAGAAATAATTTTTCCAAATTGTGGATTCTTGCTTCTGCATTGCTTCTTGTATTTCTTCGTCTGACGGAATCGCTGTCCTCGCTTAGTATGATCAAATTTTGAACAAAATCCTACAGCTTTCCCGCCAAAAATTCCCGTGGACCACAAATTCCTTTGTCCGCTTATGAGTGAAATTATCGGTTGTGGATTCGGTCCAGAACGTGCCTTCTTTTCCAGTTGTTCGTCTGAGCTGAACGGATGTCCTTTTCAGGCCTTCCTCGAGTGGACAAAGCAGGTGATAGCCGAAACGACCAAATCAGAGCTATATAGAGGACGAGGCAGCGAGTTGAAGGGGCAGATTCTGCTTTGCCGCCAACAATTGGACGCCAACGGTTTGACGCCCGTGAAACCATGGAAAAACTGCAGTCTAAGGCGCTGCCCCATCCTTCATATGGCACTGTTCTGATCCCTTCAGACTGTCACTTATTCTGTCTACTGAAAATGCCTTAAGGGGCCACCGAGGGGCATCCTTGGGTGAATTCGCGGCCGACAAATTCCGGGTAATTTTTGGCTGACCCTAATAATTTCCAGCCGAACAATGAACAGCCAAGAATGCACAAAAGGTATACTTTTAAGCAGAGTAATTCATAAAACGCTGTTTAGGATATATGCCGACCATATTGACCTAAGAGGGCAGAATCAAATTTAAATAAATAATGATAATATTGAATAGTAAATCCTTCCTAGCGAACTTCGCAGATATTCTACACTTCAACAGAGTCGTCAAAAGCGTGCACTAACAATAATCGTAATCGTAGTAATAATACAAGGCTTTAGTAGGTCGTTTTGCAAGCAACTTTGCCTTGCGTGTAATGGCAATGAAGAATGAAACAAACAAGCAAACTATGAATGAAATGACGTTCGAATTACTTACGCAGAAAGCACTACACATTCTGCAGCCTCTGAGAGAGCCTTAAAAACCAGCCTTGACGAAAAAGCCTAACATAAATGCAAATAAAGTGCTTACTAAATCAGGAACTCTTCAACGAAACAGTTACTTCCAGTCAAAAACAAACAACTGCCTCTAAGTGGCATGTTACGTCAGCAATTCCGTTCGATCAATCGTAAGAGGATTTAGAACACATATAAAATATTAAGTTGGGCACAAAATTCATGCCGAACTATGACTTGCAGAAGCAGCCATATTTGGTAAGATTAAAGGTTAAAGTTCTTGCCACATACTGGGCGGCAGGTGAACCTTAGCGCTAAGGAACGGAAGAACAGCGAAAAAGAACTCCCTATACGGCCTTGTACTGACAGCTAAGAACAAGCCGGCAAGAAATTACTTTAAAAAAGCTGAGCCACCGTTTTTGTCAGCTGCTACAATTGCAGCTTGAATATCCATTAGTGAGATAGGAAGCACCCGCTTTATTCAAATGGAAAAGCACACTGCGAATAAGTCTGCGCGATTTTCAATGTACAATCTATTAATGGTTTTTTTTTTCAAAAAGTTTGTGCCAGCCTAAGCCTACGCCCAAGCGCCACCTTGGAACAAGCAAACAACGTAACGGAACCGAGTTATGTTGCCTCACTTGTCTATGAGCGTTTCTTCAATGCTGCTCTCCTCTCTTTAGCACAACTTAACCACCACTATCGATGAAGTAAAGATAGACAGATAGCATAAAGAGCAACAATCGGTTGCACGAAACGTTGAAAGCAATAGACGAAAAAACTAAGCGCAGCTGCTGCACTTGAAGCAAAGTTCAGAAATGAAGAGGTTAAGCAAAAGGATGCAATCACGGGCAGCGTGCCGTCAATATGCTACGAAACTAAAAGGTTAGACGGCGGCGGCTATAGTGAGAATCACCTGGCTGTAAGTAGGTCAAAGGGACTATGCACCACAGACTTAAGCAGTGAAGGAGTAATGCTCGAAAGAAGTCAAAGATTAACTTAATGCTTTCAGCGCAACCCTATTGAACCTTCATTGGCGCAAGGAAAACACAAGTATTTGTAGCTTACATAACAAAATGGTGAAAACATATTTAGAGAAGGTAGATAAAGTAATCGCATATTTCCACTATCCTACGAGACAGATGAAAAGTATCTCTTACTGTTTAAGCCATTTTTGCCAATAATATGACCATGCAAACTGGGATGCACATGAACAGTATCAAACGCCATCTCGGATTGGAGCTCGGCAACACGCTCGATTAACGCCTCCTTTCCGCTGTTCACGTCTTCAGGAGTGCCTTCAATGTATATGAAACCATCGTCTTCGAAATTGACGCGCAGCTGCAAATAAAGGCATTGAAAATTAAAATGCGCTTCGCAGAGGAGAGAAGACAGTGAGTGAACGAGCAAATAGACTTAGAACTCTTTCTCTCTTTCCGAACGATGGAAAACGTCTAAAATGATCGAACGCAGATAGCATCAGGAAGGGCAAACAAACAACTCAATGAAAACGGCGAGCACAACTTAGCGCAGCTGCCGTCTTTCGGATGGACGCAATAATAATCAAAGAATGACGGAGGGAAGAAATACGTACTTTGGGATAGTTTCCAATGAACGCTTTGATGCTGCTACCCTTTGGGCCAATAATAAACTTGTGTAACCACAGTGGGCAAGGAATTTCGGCTGTAATAACGCTGACTGCCTACAAGCAGAAAAAGCACGACAATCACTTGCAACTGGGCAGCATAGATCCCTCTCTCTCACCCTTGAGTAAACCATTGGAATGGCACGCTTGAAGTTTTCCGGTTCTCCCCGTAACGTTATGTATTCGGAACTGTCGTCGGTAGGCACCTCAACGCTTACGTCCGTTTCTCGAAGTATTTCCGTTATGCCGCTGCGAAATTGGCCAATGATGTAACGATGTTGACTTCGCGAAATTCGGACCTTCACTATTTGCGTTTTCGCTTCCTAAAAAAGAAACATGCAAGCAATTTAGTTTTGGCATATCGACTTTAAAAAAAAACAAAACTGCCCCAAATTATGCGTTCAATTTTGCAGATGCCATTTGTTTGTGCAAAAAACACGTAACGTAAGTAATTGCGTCTTCATTCAAAAAACTTTACAATTATACGTACTATTAATAGCTCAAAGAACTTGTTCGGACACCTATCCAACATTTGCCTTTTGTTTAAAAACGCGACACGGCGCTACGGGAAAACTGGGCTGCTTTTGATGCTCCACTTTTACGTCGGAAGAAGACTTGCGCGGATCGAAACAAGTTCCACTTTTGTACATGCGCATCAATTAAACTTTGGACAGTGATATTATTATTTTGTAGATCGCCTCTTCCTTGGAATCGCAAACACTTTTTGTCTCGTGCACGCGAGTTAACTCTATCCGTCTGCTACAAAGTTCTAATGAAACTACCAGTTCAAGATTCGTGCTACGACGTAATCGAATTAAGCTGCGATGACCATAACAGGCGACGCATTTGCTTCGCTGTTAAGCGGATGAGCTATGAAGTTAGCCTGGCTTTTCCTGTTCCCTTTAAACCTTACTTTCGTTATGCCAATTAAATTGTCGAACAAAAGTCAGCGCAAAACACGCCGCAACATTCATCAAACTAAATAACAAAAACAAACGGTTTGAAGTGACGACCAGTTTTGCGAAATGTACAAGTCTCGATCGAGCCTACTGCTCGAGCGCATAATCAGTTGTTCGAAAGTGGAATGAATAATTTCCCCCCTACGAAAACCTACTGAAAGCGAATGGAAGTGTTTTTGTCCGCCATAATCGATCGGCTAAAATAGGAAAACAGCTCGGCAATCCATTAGCGGTGGAATTGCTTTTGAAAAAGAAACTTTCAACTAACCCACTTAACTCCCACACGTTCATCTGACCATCGGTTGTATTACAACGTGTCAGCAAAGTTCCGCGTCAAAACAACGCCGTATTTTCTCGTAGCTTAATAAACGAAATTGATAACTTTGCACACGGAATGAACGTGTACAGTCAGCAGCGTTATCATCACGTGATTGCGACTAGAAAAGGATCATGACAAAAGTTGTTCGCTCAGAAAGCTACGTCATAAGAAAATAGTTTTTGACGTCAGACTTCTCTAATGACGTTCCTGTCAACTGGAAAGTACGCGTTGGCATTTTTGATGAGCAGGTTTGGCTAAAGCTAAGTAAAGCTTGAAGGATAAGCTCGGCCATTTGAATATATGTGATTCACTAACGAGCATACAGCTTTTCACGTCGGAGGCTACGTCTGCAGCACAATATTTTAACAAATTGAAGTTTTGAAACTTTTCTAGTCTTGCCTTCAGTTACTGGACCACGAGAGTCCCGAAGTCCGCGCAAGCAAGCTACAGTATGACCTAGAAATCTGAAAAGTATGAAAAGACAAATGTTCAAGAAGTCTTTTTTTAAATAAAACCTTATTTGTTCAAAGAAGTATCAGACGTACAGCATTATTCTCATATATATGAAGCACACAGATCCAAGGTTCAGTAACCTCTTTTAAAGAATGGGAACTGAAAAGATTGAGTTACTACTAGCGCCATCTACATTGAACATTAACTTATAGCGGAAAGTGATACAGCAGTACATACAAGAAATAATGACGACTGCGCAGCGTAAAAAAGCAGACCATAACAAAATATCTTGAAAAAATTATTCATAAAACATACAATACCATTAGCGCGAAACCTCGTAAGCAGTGGTGCCATCGCTCCCCGGGCGGACTTATTTTCTCTTTCTGGTACACAAGGCCGAGCTGCTGTTGTTTTTTAAGTCTAAGAAAGCACTGCCCGAAAAAGGTTATTCCAATAACACGGAAGAATTCGGCGCCCCAACATCGCTAGGTCGCCGTGGCTTACGTACATTTGGTCATTGTTGCCCTATTTTTTCAAATCAAATCTACAAACCTCAAATTTCACTTCGTATGTTTGTTTTCTACTGATTTTCCAAAATTGCAAACTTTTTTATTAGGGAAAAAACTGTCGTAATGAAGACGTACAAACAAGTTACAGTCATCAATATTCAAACTTTCAAATATGACAGTAGGCATTGTACCTGCACGTCAATTAGAATTCCATTATCCGAACGATCCCTTGGCAGTTAATAGTTCGGATAACGAGATTTTACGCTACTTGCTTTCCGCTTGTTTTTAATCTGCACAAAAGCTAAGGAACTAAAGACTGCACAGTGCGCTGAGCTGAGAAGAAGCAAAATCAACATTTCGGAAAGTATTCGCCACAGGAACAGCTACGCTGACGGGGATCAACACTGTAGAAGTTGAATATTGATGTGCAAGTCCGTTAAGTCCAACGATAGCTGAGATTTCCTTCGACCCAACTTTTCCGCTCTGCTTCGCCGAAGTTGCGAGCAAATAAGCATGAACGCAACGTATAGAATCCCCTACTTCGCGATATGTTGCCGAGATTTCAACAACGTTTTAACGCGGAAGAGTTGCGCTGCTTTGGAGGGAAGGCACGACGCGACGTAGGGCCAACAAGTTTGCTGTATTAACATTGCGACCCTTCGGTTAGGAATACACTTTTAGCACTGAAGACTGTTCAAAAACGGGCATAAAGCTATGTCCGTGCTTAAGTATTTTCAGGTTCGGATGTAAGCTGCGTTTCTATTTCAAGTATGATTAAGTAAATCTCTCTCCAATTCTCCTCCTCTTATGTTCTGCGCTATTGTAGAACCCGAAGCGCAGAAGATAGAAAAAAATCGTTGCGCAAACCATACGGCATAAAAGTTTACGCTACGCTAGCTTTTACGAATACAATATACCAATGAGTCAGATATGAGCAACTAGAATTGCAACTACCTTTTAAGGGAAGAAGCAAAAAGAAAAATTCACTCACCTTTTCTTCGTATATCTGTCTTATCATAGAGGCAGCCTTTTCCACGCCTTCCTTCTCACCCGTGACAGTGATCAATTCGTTGCTTGCCGAAGGGGGAGGAATATTGACACGAGCACCGGTTTCTTGCATAATGCGTTCAACGGTCGAATTATCCGGTCCTCGAATCCACGGGTAATAGATTTTTGGAATTACCAAATGGTCGCTAGCCATTTTCGACTTTAAAAGAATAATCGAATGATCAAATCAATGTTAGCGTAAAAGTCAACATCAATTACCTGTTCGTCGACCAATGCTTGAACTCTATGAATCGCCTTTTCGATGCCTTCTCGAGGTCCAATTACCTTGACCATTTCGGACATAGAATCGCGGTTTGGTACCAAGATTCGACAATCGGTTTCCTTTTCGAGCTCTTGCAAACGACGCCCTTCCTTGCCTGCAAAAGAAAGAACACAACTGGCGGGTCGCAATGGAAGCCAACAGCGTTCGCTAGTCCAAATCACCGATCAATGTTCGGTGGAATTGTTTCGGAATATGCATTTCGCGATTGGCTTGCGTTTGCAACGACTGAACTATCAAACGGCGGGCTTCCTCCACTTCGTTGCGCTTGCCGGAGACAACAATGGTTAAGCTTTGGTCCTTATTGTGGCATAGCTCAATGACCGTTCCTGAAAAGAGAGCAAGTGCGTACAATTTTTTAAAAAGCGAAAACACGCGGCCGAATAGCGTGGTAGCAACGTCGCACCTGAGCGTCAATAAAAGGAGCACACACGCTACTGGACATGTGGCTCGAAATTAATGGCCTTACTCGTACAAATGCTCTTTTCTTGGGGGGGGGGGGGCCCAACGTTGTGCGTCGTCGTCGACGGCGCCTTATTTCACCGCTTTACGAAAAGTTTATTTTTAAAAAGTTTACTTTCCCGAAAGGGCGGCAACAAGTGCGCGCAACACCTCGGCAAGCCTTTTGGGCGAATGAAAAATTGTTGCAACTTTCAAGCAATGCGATAACTATTGGAGGCAACGCGTTTATCAGTTTTAGGAAGAAGTGAAAATAGACAGACGGGGAGAGTGCGCAAGCACTGTTCGCCGGCTATGGCAAATGACGTCATCAAAATAGGGTTTTCCTATAGCCATAAGAAAGGGGAAAGGAGTAGCAGTTTAAAAGTAGGCTTTGAAATGACGTAAAGCTGATTACCAGTTTTTTGCATTATCTCGTTGCAGGCTACTTGCTCTCCCGTTCGTTCGCCCATATCGCTCGTCTGACGATATCTGCGCTCCTCGTAAGGCAATTGAAATATCTATAAAGGGAGGTCAGTCACACACGGCCATATGAAACGGTACAGCGCCGAAAAGGGCACTTTTACTCACCTGCGTAACATTGGTGCGGCGAATAACCGGAGTTGCTGCCACTCGTGGTGCTTGTACGGGAGCCGCTGAGGGTTCAAGGCATGGGAAATCTTGTTCATAATCCATAACAATTTTTCTTTGCTGATCCGATTGGCCAAAAGTCGTTTGCTGTTGCTTCTGTTGCTGTTGTTGTAGTAGTAGTTGGTGTTGTTGCAATTGTTGTTGGCGTTGTTGTTGCAATTGTTGATGCTTCTGTGCCGAATGTTCGGCGCCTGGAGCCATTGGAAACGTCGGTACAACAAGTACGGAGGCTGCTTGCTGGGGCAGATTGGCATTGACAAGATTATTCTCCCTTGAAAGTCCAATCATCGGGCTACTGGTCATGGATCGAGGGTCCGTGGTAACCAAATTCAAACTGGGCGAGTTATACATCATGCCGACGTCCGGATTCATGGTCGCGTAAACAGTAGTCAATTTAGCAACTAAAAATTCAAGTTATTAAACAAAGCTTGCAACTTTAACACAAAAAATGCCGAGTAGTAAGAGGCAGACGACAGTTCCTGCTTTTCAGTTAACCGACTAGAATGATGAACATCGGAAAACAAACCACGTGTACAGGAAATGAAACTCTGCCGCAATGCCGGCGCGAAAGATGAAGAGAGCAACACGGTCTGTACCAGTTAAACCGAATCAAAACCTGATAAACGAGCCAGCAGCGATCTGGCTATGTTGAGAGACAGTTTGTTGAACTTGGACAGGTCACATTCGAGAACACCTAGAAGACTTTGCCGCTTCACTCTTACGTAACTCGGCGTAAGAATGAAGAGACGCGTCGCCGACACTACGCTATACCATCCACTGTACAACTACGCTCTCGACCGGCTATATTATAGACAGCGGCAACCAACCGACCGACCTTTGCAAAATCGTCGGTTCAAACTGACAATCACTGACAAACTGACGCGTAAGCATCTGTCTGCCAAAAGGTGACATTGACATAGCAAGTGAACAAGCTGCGCGGGCAATGTTGACACTCCCGAATCATGGGCGATCTGAAACAATGCCCAACGATACGATTGGAAAGAGTGCGCCTACCATGCTAGTTCCATCCAGTGAAATTTTCAGCCGAGTTCGCGAAAACACATTCCACGAATGTACGACGGCGGCCGATAGACGAGTGGGTCACCCTGGGCAAAGCAGTGCGCCTGCGGCGATGTTCGACATATTACTAATGATGCTCAAGTAAACTTTACAGTTACTTTACGGATCGCCCACGGGCATTTGTCCAAGCAGACAAATATTTTGTATCAGCGATTTTTCCACGCGCATGCCAACTTTAATATTGATACGATTCGCTCCATTGAGCACTTTTCGAAGCTACGCACAAATATAGGCGTTGGCGGCGGTTGGCTCGCAGCTGTTGACAGTCTGCCGCCCGGCGATGATGTTGTCTTTTGGTCGGCTGCAAGCAAATCGTACCTGTGTTGCGTTCGGTTGAATTTAAAAAAATATCTGTCAACAAAATAGCGCCCACACAGGCGGCAAACCGGTGCCGGATATCATCGAGATGCGCACGAGCCGGTAGTTACCGTAATTGAGTGTACAAATTTTGTACTTTCAAAAAAGTTCATTTCGTCCAATCGACCGACTGCCGCAAACCGGGCGTAACAGAAAGCGCATCCGATCTGCGCGCTGCCGCCAATGAGGTGCAACTTCAAAAAGAGCCCCCCATTTAACCTATTTTTCAAAACGGCCAAATTGCTTCAACGACACCGCGCCAGTTTATTCCCAACAGTGATTTTCTTGAATTGACTACGCATACTTGAACAGTCGTCCTTTTGGCCAAAAAGGCATTGAGACTCGTTTTTGCGTTCGCTGCAGCGCTCTTTGACTTTTCTAGTTTTGTAATATTGCGCGCATTCCGGTCGACTTGCGCCTATTCGACTTGTTCTTTTTTTGTCAAATAAACATTATTCCATCGATTGGTGTTGGAGAAAATTCAAATGTTTCTTTGCCCCCTTTTCTACAATGCTAATCAAGCATACATTGGCTAATGTGACTAGTTGAGAGCTTAAGTAGAGTATAGGAATGTGCGTGCAATTGGCTGCCCCCACACCCTTTCATGCATTTTCGTAACTTTTTATCAAAGCTTCCACTATACAAGCATTGGTTGAAGGAAAATTGACGCTTCGGCTTAAAGGTAGTTATTTAAAACTTGATGTCACCACCAATGCTGATCCTCTTGCAAGCCTAAGTTACGGACGTATCACTTCCTTCGTTACTATTTCAAAATGGCTTAACTCTTGCCCGAGCTTTGCTAAGAGTGAATGTTCGCACAATAATTCAACTAATGGAAGCTCGCTTCAAACATCTTTCTCTCTCTCCCTCTCTCTGTCTCTCTGCTTAAGCTTTATTGCTAGTATGTCAGTTCTTCTTGGAGGCAGTAGTAGTTTCAAGCGTTCCGCTGAACGTAAGAAGATAAAGTGACGACTGGCTGGTAGAAGAGCCGTTAAAGAAGTAGTCATTTTGTGTTCACTTTGCCTCAGTGTGTACAAGCTATGATTGGCGTCTTCAGCCGGCTGTCTCTCGAACTGGACTGCTGCACGGCTAAACGCTTTCACGCACAAAACATTGAAATCAAAAAACTGCCACGAATACCCCCTCGTTGAGGAATGCGCTCTCCGTGCCAGTCGTTGCTAGAAGTTTAGCCGAGCGATTGGCCAACTGCTATATGACGATCCCCCTTTTGCACGATTGGACCATCAACGACGACACAAGTTACTTTTTGTATACTCCGGCAAACTGCGGCTCGAATTTCCGACGATACTATTTTGGGAGCAACTTTTTCCCCACTTTGGTCACTAGCAGCTTAGCGCCCTACGTGAATCAACTCAAAAAACTTTTCTGGGCCCAAATGCATTCACCTATACGCGCTTGCGTGAAACGTAAGCCAGTCGAACGCTTTTCATTATTGTTATTATTCAAATAAATTTGAATTCTGCTAAGAGCAGCCGCCTTGCGATAGGAACGTTTCAACGCAGCAGATTTGGGATGCGCAAATTCTTTTCGTTGACGTCACTGGCAAAGCCCCCCTTCTTCTTTTGCCTTTGATTCGCCTACCGGCGTACAGGAGCAAATCATGGGCAAAAGGAAGCGTTTTTGCCTTAGTCGACCAATTGCGTGCTTTATCGAGTCAGCGTTTAGCAATTGACGCCTACATATGGAATGGTTGCTTGTCCTTAATTTTGTACAGCGAAGTTGCGTCGTTGCTTTGGCGCGTTAAGAGACGACGCGATTTGTTATTGGAACAGGAATAGGCGAGCGGCGTAAAATTGGTTTCTTTTAGCTCAGTTCAGGTTTGTCCTTGCCATTTATGGAACTGTAGGCCCTAAATGGTAGACGGTATTCCTTAAGGTACTTTTTGTTGGTTCGCGGCCGCCAGGCATAACAAGCGCGCGTGCGCTTGACTTGTCTCTTCCCTTGAAAGCCAACGGAACGGAAGCGAACTTGGCGATCCTGTTACGGACGTGGTGGCTTCGTTTGACTTTGTGGCACTTTGGTTTTCTTCAATCGTTGCAGTTTAGGAGCACCTTGAATAAGCAACAAAACGACGCATTACGTGCGAACTAACTTTGGCCTAGCAGCTGATCCATCGTTGCGTTCCAGAAAGCGGCGCATCTTTTTTTTTCTCGAGTTCAATGTTCGAAAATGGCAAACGCCTCAGTTGACGGCATGCCTTTTCGAATCAACTGGGGCAACCAAATGGCTGCTTTCGCGTGCTGGCGTAAACCACTCCGACATTGGTGAATCACTTGGAAGGCAACAGGAGAGATGGCAGAAATTATTGTGAATGAACAATCCGCTCTCCCGGTGCGCAACGAGAGCAAAACACCGAGTAGTAGAACGAAGTAGTACGATTTGTAAATCGACTTGTCCGCCCAACAGGTTTGCAATTCGCCTATTTATTAATAAAACTGCCTTTCGTATTTTTGCTGTCCCTTTTGTAAAACGGGTTTTGAGTGATTGTTCAAATCATGAGAATGACAGCAGAATATCAAAATACATGTGGACAACCGATCCGCGGATTTGCCTTCTATCTTCCAAGAAAAGGATGCCAAGCTGATAACAAGTTCAAATCCGTCGTTCTATATAGCTAACTCTACAGCTTCCTTTGTCCATCTATGTGTAAATTGCATCAGCTTGTTCCTAGCTTACCCGCTATAGGCATCTCGCCGTACAGCGACTGCCAGTATTCAGCCATTCATTGAATATTCATTGGACTGCTGCTCCACATGGATAAACTCGCTTCAACGGCGAAGACATCCGTTAGCATTGTATTGCTGACATGAAAGCTAAAGACCCCCCGAAAGCTCTACCGTATCCATCCTCTCATTTTGATACTGGTTAGCGTTTGCTCTTTCGCGATTACGCGTCTGACAACATGTACACGAGTGCTTTGTCCGTTGCCAAAAGCGGCCGCGGAAGCTTTTCAACCCCTTACAAAGGCTCACTCGGTTTTGAAGAGCTTAGTTGGCTCTCGGCAACGCTGCAAGCCACGAAGTGCTGCCTGTAAGTGAGAAAATGAAAATTCTTGATTTAATGGAAAAATAAAAGAAATCATACGGGGCGATTGCTAAGATATAAGGCAAAAATGAGCCTTCGATTCGTATTACAGTGAAGAACAGAAAATACAAATAAAATTCACTTTACTTTCAATGGCACACCGCAAAGAGACGAAGTAGTCTCTACAGTGCGCGATGAAGTATTAATATTAGCGCGCACTATAGACGCTAAGCATAAGCAAAGAAAGAATGCCGGCTGATGGCAAAGCGTTGAAGCAAGGCGGTATAGGTTCCCATGAAAGTAAAGTTAGAGAAACGAACGCTTCAAATGAAAACAATGGATGCTTGTACATGTGCAGAAATAACCTCAATCTGAAAAATATAAGAATTACGAGTCACTCCGCCAGCCTCGCTGCTGCTGCATGTTTCAGCCTACGCTAAAGAAGCTCATTTATAAAACACACTGTAATCCGGAACGAGTTATGAACTGCGATTATGCAGATCCGTTTTGAAAGAAAATACCTAATAGGAATCTATGCCCATATAAGTGCAAAACAAGTATTAGGCTTTGAAGCATTCAAAGATAAGCTCGCGCTGGTCCTGCATGGCAACAGACCCGGACATATGATAGCGCTTGCAGTTGTTTGCCAATACAATCGCAAGGCACGGGTCATGGTAGCCTCAGGTTCCCTCAGTACTTCGTCCCGTTGCAAACCAAAGCTTTACTGGTGGTATACAATGTGGCTGGCCATCAGGAGTCGATCGAAATGGTAAACAACAAAAATGTCCGAGCTACATAATCATAGCTAGATAAAAGTTCATTCCAAAAATAGGCATTGAAGTAGAAACTTACACCAACCTGACGTGTACAAGGTAATACGGGTGTTCGGTATTAATCACGGCGAGCCATACAGCTTATCGCACGCTGACATGGCCGGCTACCTGTAATTGCAATGGAAGTGCATTTTCGTAGGATCGACCCGAAAGCGTAGCACGCCTTTTCGCTGACTCTTTAGGTTAACTGAAGTTTTTACTTTTTTCAGTAGGTATCCGGAACTCATAGTCCCTTGCAACTTAATTTTCACGCGTTCGTTAGCTCAGTGAACAACTTCCGCGCGCGCTACTTTTTCTGGGCCCTCAGAGAATTTATCAATGGGACGGTGATGTTCAAACTTTAGGTGACTACACTTCTTTCGCTGTGCGTCTTTATTCACTCGTCCTATTAACTGCAGCCTCAATGATCAACTAGCAACTGATCGAGTTTGATTAGCCATGAAGCGAGCTGCCATAAAGCGTTTCCTAATGTTCAATCTATAGCAAGCGCATACGGAAAGCACAGAGGTCGCTTTTGTCTCCAAGTAATCACTCGCTGTCAAAAAAATGCAAAAGAGACAAAACTTTCTAGGAAACTTGTTTTGGCCCCTTACTTCTTCTGACCAGCAGGTTAGCGCACTTCAGACTTCTCAAGAACCTACTTCACATTCTTTGCCAGAGTTCTGGTAAGCCGGCTTTACCAGAGCACGTACTATGTTTAACATAGCCTTGGCCTCGCAGCTGCATTGCTGATCTCAAATGTGGGATAATTAAAGACATTCGTAGATGCCTGTTAAAGTTCACGTCAGCTTACAACACATATATAGCGTGCAGCTAAAGAAGTCTCCAAAAGGCAATGTTTCGCCACTAATTAATGACGTAAGGGTTTGAGCGCAACTTAAGTAATGACGTTCCAAGACGAATCATTGAAGTTGCACCTTCTCTTCCCAACAAGTTGGCTATCGTAAGCTGGAACTTCTAAAGTATTGTACAGCGGACGGCAAAGTCGCTCGTAGTAAATTCTGGTGCGGTTTATGACTGCAACAAACCGTGCAATGGAATGATTAAGTTGACCAGCAAAAGTATTATTTCCTCGACGTATGTAATACATTCCTACTGGAGACTAAACGCAGGCGTCGGCAACGTTGTTGAAATAGCAGAATGCCAAACAAAGGACTTACACCTCGCGCCAACGGCAGCTGTACAAACTAGGTGCAATGCTGCTGCTCTCTGACGTACAGAGATTAGAAGTCAATAGAGCATATCAAATAAACCGCGCCTACTCTTTCTTATCTGCCGACAGTTCAAACTTAACGTACTGATCGCACGAAAATTAGATTGCGCAATTTTTTATTTCATACACGCACATGAAATGCATTTGGGTTGAACATTGATTACTTGTAACGATATTGAAGCAATCCAGTGCAGTTTCGCACAGGTACAGCTTTGAGATCGCGTTTAGTTTGCATAGACAAGACGAGAAGCTTTTCGGGATTCACCTGATCCCAAAAGTTGTTTGGCAAGTGCCTTTAGGGATGAGCAGGAATTTCTGTCAGGACACTTTATTGATATTGGAATCAGTTATTAATGAACGAATGGATTACTCAGCCAACGCGATGATGTGCTGGAAGGCGTTGACTAGCACAGCTTCTTCTATGCTCCTCATGCAAATAGGGAAATGAAAACCGTCCCGACTTTTCCTTACTAATACTTAAAATGGCAAATTTCCTACAGTGAACGCTTAGTTGGCCGAATATGGCAACATTGAAGCGGAACGATGCGTAAAGTCTTCCTTGAAATTCCCTCGATAGTTTCCAGTCGTTAAATTATGGGA
>KN538378.1:1861367-1881368 GCA_000797535.1 Trichuris suis
TCGGGATTTCGACTTTCGGGATTTTGACCGCCACCGGGATAAGCATGCACATGTTAACACACTAACATGATATTGAGACAAAGCAACCATTTAACATACGGACTTGACAGGTTAATCAAAGTTGACTTAGAAGTGCCAAGTCGGGTAGCATTGACAACTCGTCCCATTTTCAACAATAAGAACACTTGCTCATGTTGAAGCCTATTTCTAGAACTACTGAGCGATTATGCTTTATACAAAACCTGGAAGACGTGGGCAGTTTTCCCAGCGGAAGTGCAATAGAAGTTGTGCTCAAATTAAGAGAAAACGCGGACCTGAAATTCTGTGCAAACAAATCTCTTACGCGATGAGGTGATTGCTGGCAGCATAAGAAATGTTTGCTTAAGGAACACCTGTTCCAATGCATTCCATTGAATTTACGCTCCCTCTACTTGGGGCACACTTGTGACTTCGTAGGACAAAGGTACCTTAAAACTAGCACGTATAAAATTGAACGGTCACTTCCAAAATTTAAAGGAAGAGCACCCTGGTCACTGCTACGTCAGTGGTCCTAAAAATTAGCAATGCATATTTGCTAAGTGTTCACCCTTAAGGCGACAGATGGTAGGTACTTAGACACAAATTTCACTTCGCGTAAATTGCGCAATGAAATTCCATCAGGCGCAAAGGCTTATGACGGCTTACTAACGGATCTATGAGGATTTAAAACCAAAGAGACGTTTGAGCTCTGCCCATAAATGGGAAATAAGTAAGTTGCTTGCGTAAAGTAATTTCCCAAAAATGGGCAAGTCACAATTCTTGTCCACTGCGTGCGATAGTGTCGATGAGCATGTCAACTTCTTCAAACTTCATGGAAGGATGGCAAGTGAACGTTACGCGAAAAAAGTCAACCAAATTTTGGTCCGGCAATTTTTGAACGGCAACCATCGCTTTTCCCGTTGTAACCATTTTTAACTTCAGGGCTAAGTTAACCTGCAATGTCAACTAGTATTTAGCCAACAAGTGCACCTAATAATGGACGAAATGACGGGACCTTGCCAACTTCTTGCCAAAAGAAGTCGTCTTCAGGTATTCCATCAAGTCTGGATGGAATGAACCAAAAGCAAACAGAACAACCGTTATTCTGCAAATAGGCGTAGCGTAAAGTTAGGCGGCAAGCAGCAGCCTTGAACATACGCTGTTGTTGACTAGCTTGAAATTTCGATTCGCTCGTAGCCTTTCGGCGAGATATTCGGCATTTTCAAAAGCCTTCTCCACCAATGCTTTCAGGCCTTCCAGACCGTAAGCTTTCCACATCAGCCATATTTTGAAGGCATCAGGCTTTCGACTGCACTGTATACTGCTGTCACCGACGTCAAATTTGGTGTCGTACAGGCGAACCTCAGGAAACAAGTAAGACGCATGCTGACTGTGACATGACTTCAAAAGGTCCTTAGAATTTGTAAAAGCTATACGGAAATACGTTGAACTCGTAACTCGTACCTTATGCTTGGTTAAAAAGAGAGAAGTCTGAATTGGACTGCCCATCGTTTTATGCCAGTTCCATGTTAATGAATCGCACCTTAAGAAAATAGGCTAAACTGAGCAACGCTTTAGGGCAGCAACTAATCTTCCGATTGGCTGTTGTTCATTCCGCTTCAAGCCTACGTGCTATGAAAAGAAACTGACATTCCGCCATCATAGCGTATGTAGCAATTTCTTGTTACGGAAATGTCCCGTTATTACAATCAATGAATTTGTCACCGAAGCCTTCGGGTTAGGCTTCAGGCCGTCTTCAGCGGATAGGCATATTTTAAAATGACTGCATATGCATATATATATATATATATATATATATATATATATATATATATATATATATATATATATATATATATATATGTCTGTGAATGCATTCAATAAAATGTGTGAAGTTGCTAGGCAAAGTATGAAACGTCTGTGTTATCTTCACATGCTGTATACGTTGCCCAGGCATTATATAGAACGCCAAATAATGTTTAGGCAGTGTGAATCGCATCTTGGCAATAGAGACATTTAAGGTCTTGTCATAGACGCCCCCGCAAACCTACAGAGGCGACACCTACAGGGAAAAGTGTGCTGATTTCTCGCTACCGTGTGATTATGCTGTCCTTATATTTTGGCCTAGGCTTAGGCTATGGCAGAACACGATAGCCGGCAAGGTTCTACGACCAAAGCATCGAATT
Organism: Trichuris suis; assembly: GCA_000797535.1. Lineage (NCBI taxonomy): Eukaryota > Metazoa > Nematoda > Enoplea > Trichinellida > Trichuridae > Trichuris > Trichuris suis. The sequence goes on from KN538378.1 coordinate 1,863,572, forward strand.
GTTCTCGCACCCTCGTCGGCTATCACGTTCCGCCCCAGCCTAAGGCTAAGCCTAAGGTATGAGGGAAGCATAGTCGGCAAAGTAGCGAAAAATGCAACCCACTTTGTCGCGTAGATGTCGCCACTGTAGGCTTGCAGGGGCATAGCTGAAATGGCTCGATTTAACACTTTGCTGGTTTGTCCTTTGCCATTGAGAGTTATTTGTCAGATTAGCAACGGTGTTTGTTGTACAAGATTTCTTTGCTTTCATGATCTTCATTGGCAAAAGCACGTCTGACTCGTTTTTTATTATTAAACTTATGGCGGCACTTTCGGGATTCACCAGGTCCCATCGTCAGCGTGCACTACTCTTACGTAGGCGTCACGTCCACGGGCAAGCGTATTACTTTCAGTTGCAGTTATCCACCTGGCGCTATTTTCCAACAGGCTCGTCAGAGGAAGTCATATATAGATTACCTGTGACGTCATGTGTCTTCTGCATTATGCGCTTACTGTTAGAATACTCAACATGACGTCATTATGGTCAAATTACTAATATACATTGTTAATACACCCCGCGCAATAGCTCCGCTAGCTATTTGAAAGCATGATATCTCGCAGCGAAGTGAGGTCGCGGGCATACCTTTCATATCCATTCATTAAGTGCCTATACTTTGGTGACAACAATGCAGCTCCTCCCAAGCATGCCTAAAACAGTGACTGCAAGTCTCTTGTAACGCGCAAAGCGCGGAAACGTACATCCACGTGCATCCATAGTCCGTAGTGCTCACAAATTGTAGCTATTTCATCCAGGGAATCGTAGCCGTTCAGCACAGTAGTGCCACTTGTGCACCACACGCAAAATGGCCGTCTCTGCAATGCGTCATAGTGAGCCTTGCGCAAATTTTGAAAAATACCCACGTCGCTTTGGCTGCTAACTTCGGCTATACGTTCTTTCAGAGCTGCAATGTTCATGCTACCGTTTCGATTGCAACGAACCGTAACCACCGAGTCAGTGCCGAATCCCATAAAGACGGCAGCCTTTTTGACGGAATAATGTGCCTGAAAGTAGGCCATGAGTAGTACGTACAAAAATATTAATACAACAAAGTCATCACTTGATCACAGGTGAAAATAATCATTCGTTTGCGTCCGAAAAGCCCTTGTTGCTTTGTAGAACTATCATAGTAATGCCTGGCAATGCTGAGGCCATACATGTTTGCTATGCTTCCGCCTATCCAAAAGACTTATTGTCTTAAAGCATGCGCTAAGGCTGGAAAGATCACCTGCGCAAAATGTCCCTTCACTGTTTGGCAGATCGATGGCTGACTTAATCATCGCTATCACCTCCATTTCAGTTAGCACGAAAACAGGTGCCACCTCGTAGGTATGCCTAAGGCAAACCGAAAGCCCTTAAAATGGTAACGTGCAAGGCCTCTTACAGATTAGTGTTTAATGCTTCGATTATAAACGATGCGGCTAAACCGTAGGGATCGACACCTCCGTATAATTGATTCTTGAAGTTCGGATGCCCTTAATAGGCGGGATTTATTAAGAATCAAAAATGCCGGCTCGCTTGCAACCCGTATGAACGCTATAGTGTATGACATTCTCGCATACTGCCACCAGACGGTCGAAGGTTTCCGGTGATGTCTGAAGCGATGTGTCCAACAATTCCTGCAGTAAGAGCATAGCGTTTATGCAAACAAAAGCCTTTCTAAAGAATCACGCAGCGCCAGTAACTAAGCCATATACCATCGCAATACCTTTAGCTTTTCTGGTTGTTCAAAGCGGATGACCGGAGCGTCTCTCTGCTGGTCGAAAGTCAGCATTTGCCTAATTAATTCGTACGCCTTGTCAACTAGTCTCCATCCATCGTCTATTTTGTCCGCCATCCTATAACAAGAACGTCGTAAGGAAAAAGTTATTAACAAAGTCTCAGGCGCGGCAAAGGGGCAGCAGAAAGTAAGTGGCAAAAGTTTTTTTTTCAATTTCAAAGTACAAAATGCTTTTCTTGTTTCTGAACACGTTACAGAGTTATGCAACTTTCGAATCGAATGATGAAACAGGCTGACTGCGGGAAATGCCAAGGCGCACGTTTCATCCGTCGAGAAGAAGAGTTTACGGAAACGTCAACTGCTCTTCAGCTGAAAATGCAAACGTCGACAAACAGAGTCGTCTGCGGAGATAAGTTTCTCTACTGCGCTGAAGGAGAACGTTGATTCGCCAAAAGGCAAATGCACCTATGGGACTAAACCATTCCAGTCCACTGGCTTCCCAGCGTAGCTTACGTTGACGGCCGGAAAGTACATGTCAGCCTTATTTGCTCTAACGCTGATTAGCAGTTGCACAAGATTAAGCTAAAAGGTAAAAAGTGATCGTCTGTATTTCACTGCCGACAGCAGCAGTGTATTTATTCTTCTTCGAGCTGGCGTTCGAAAGTTTTCGCGTAATCTTAAAATAGATGCCAACAGGTAACACCTAAAATATGCATGCACGTTAATCAATACCAAGCCTGAACGCACTAATCGTCCAAAGATGGTCAAGTAAAAATATGCGTAGAGCGCTCCAAGCAAGGCAAAGTAGTTTCTTATCTTAGTCCTTAAACACCTCCAGCAGAATGCCATTGGCCAGTGAAACTTTAACCATCGTACATCATCATAGCATCCTGCCTAAAAGTAAAACTTTTCATGGAAAGCAAGTTATTTCATGCCTACTAAGCCTACTGCAATTTCTCAATGATTCTTCGTGGCACGCGATGGGTCCGGATGTCCAATATTACTGGAAAAAGTCTCGCATGAATGCTGCCAAAGTAGAATGCGAAAACTACACCAGCGCGATCACAGTGGTACAAGAATGTACATCTTCTGCCGGCTACAAAAGCGGTATAAGCAATTCCACACGAAACCATAATATCATTAATTTCTGTGCGGGTAAGCTTTTGCACAAAGTAAGGCTAGGCTATACAACAAGGAGAAACAATTTTCAAAACATTTTGAACTATGGATGTTCCAACAGCGCATGCGCATAACGAATATTACTTTATTACACTTAAGCAATTACGGTAGCAGAAAAAATTCGCCAGTTTGTCAATTCGTCAGCTTTTACCTGCATGCATAATTATTTGTTTCGCTTGTAAATGACGACAAGCCTATGGGAATCAGCTTGTAGGGTCATTTAAAAATTTAAACTTTGTAAAACTTTTCATCTGATGATGTAAGGTGAAGGAACAGCTTGAGCCACTTTCGTACAACAGTGCATCATACAATGAGGCTCTAACTAATCACCGATTCAAAGGTCAACTTCGCTAACGGCTTTTCAAGAAACCGAATGAGAATGACCTTTCCTTTGTTTAGGCTAAGAGACATTAAACTTGCTGAAACGTTTAGGCGCTCCCTTCATGCAACGATAGCTCGCGTTAATAAACTGAATATTAATTTACAATACGGTCTTTGCTACTCCGTTGGAAAGTCGAAAATGAATACTATCAGCGTGACTGCATAAACTGAAAATTGAAGGTCACGAAGAAGTCTTCCCTAATTTGAACAATTGCACTTCCTGTGCTCACGGAAATACAAGTACGCCAAACTGGATTCAAAAAGAGAAACATACCAAACCTTAATACGGTAGAAGTTCACGACTAAAACAAAAAGCATTGTATAAGCGGCTTAGGCTTAAGAAAAGAATTTCGGCCCGCCAAATTCCATAAAAATTGTTTTCAAAAGTGACGATCATTGATTCACTGCCAACGTGAAGAAAACCTGCAACTGGCGTACGTCGCTCATTCACTGCATTAATAGACGCGAATACAATGAAGGAATGCTGCCAGAAAATATTAAATTCTAAGAACGAGAAAATAGAACCGCCGCAACGTTTTCCCAAAATAGCATTGCACCTGCAGCGACGGATTGCTAATAACGCGTTAACACATTTTATCCTTTCCTACTTCCTAACTGCAATTAGCATAAAGTTAAATAGAGTTTTCTAAATCAAGCAAAACCACGACTTTATAAACATTTGTGATTTGGCTGAAGAAACGAAAGCCGAATGGACACTTACGACAAGTCGGCTAGAAACATTGCTCCCATAAGGCACAGAAGCAAACTATTAATACGTGGAAGGCGCCTACGCGAATAACACAATGTCAATCCAGTTGCATTTTTCATTCATCAATTTATATGTTAGGATGGTATTGAACATTAGAGAGAATCACAATCCAAATAATACTTCAGCTGTAACGTGCGCAAGGACAAGGACACGGCTAATGTTGGATGTAAGTATGCTACTGATCATTATGGAAAGTCGAGTTTGTATGCAGGAATATACGGTCATATTCCTGTGACTCTCACGTAGAGAAAAATGCCTATTTCGCACATTGTCTTGCTGCTGCGATCGAGCCATCGTAAACAGGCTTTTCTTGTTCTTCGTCAATTAGGTCGACGCATAAACTTGGAACTGACAAACCTGGCACAATGCACGCGTAAGAATGCCAATGAACTATTACCAGAAATCGCTTCTTGGAAACTTGCTTCATGAAGCTCAATTCGGTTTGCTGGGCGGCTTTTCCATCGCACGGAGAAGGGCTTGAACCTAGCAGAGTGCAATGAGCTGCCAAAAGTGGAATTGCAAGCAATTCCCTTGGCATTGGCAAAATGCATTCCTTCCTGACGGATCTTCGCAAACCGCTGTCGATGAAGTATACTTTTGCCGTGTTCACCCGAGGGTCAAATTCGTAGCAATACCCGCGACTGAATTCCAGCTGAGCCGTTCTTACGCAGCAAAAGTTGCCATGCAGCATCTGAACGTTCAACGGTTCAAATTACAACGAAATCATTCACATGAGCACACACCGGGTCGTACGATGCGGCAAATATAGGTCCATTCAAAATACGGTTAAACGCTGCCTCCATAGCCATCTGATAGAATTGTCTTTCCGCCAAAGGCACCACGTAAAAGTAAGTCGGATTGTAGACTATTGTCACCTCGGCAATGAACTTCTTCAGTGAACGGAAAATGTCAACATTAGTTGGAATGGACAAATAAGGCGTAGTTCGTATTTTGGCAATTCGTAAATCTAAAAATTGCAAATGAGTGATGGCGCATTCCGTTGACGGGCAAACGATCATTACGTCAACGATGCAATGAGCTCAATTCCAAGAAACGCTTTCTAATAAATAGTGAGTTGGTAACCCGTTTGAAATTCCTAAATGCCTACATTATTTTAAATAGCATCTTCAACAGTATACTGCAAAGTCTGCGCGTAAAACTTCGAAGCAAGCAATGGAGCTCTGTCAGCAAGCTGAGAGTACTATATTCAAGATGCGTGCACCATTCTGCATTGCAGACTCAACTGTAAATGGTAGTTCGCATTGAATAGAAGAAAGTATACCCTCGAATGACTTTTTCAGCGTTTGCAGAACGGGAGGCTTCAAAACGCCCAACCTTGCCGGAGCCATGCGTCTTGCCGGTTCTGAAAAATATCACGTGACCAAAAAAACAATTCCACGAACCCTCCATACGTCAAAGTCACAAATATAAAACTGACTCCTTCTGGACGTGGTTTAGACTTTAGATAAGGACAGGGATCTTTCCTGTTTGCTGCCCACAAGTCATACTGTAACTTTTCCGATGCCCTCGCCTAAGCCTAAGCCTCAGGAGCTGTCGTCACAGTAGCTTGGCTTAGACTTAGGCTTAGGCGAAGGCATCGGAAAAGTTACAGTATGACTTGTGGGCAGCAAACAGGAAAGACCCAAGGACAGCAAAAAAAGCAATCGCAGTTACAACTCAGCAACTTTAAACCGATGTAGGCCAAAACGTATGCTTAAGAAAAGCAGCGCAGACCACATTCTTGAATGAAGGGCAAACGTTGCTCCTACTTCCGTTAAGAGGAGTCCTCCAACGTAACAACGTTCTTGATACCTCAATGCAACCTATTCCAAGTGCTCAAAGTTTATCACAGCCAGTATAACACAATAAACAGATAACCAACAGTATGAAGTTCGCCGGATGTTCACTATGCTCTCAATTCACTTTAGCATTCGGCTTTTTGTTAAGTTCGATCACTCGATTCCCTTAATAGGATACTGGGAGCACAACGGTACCTGAAAGGGCTTCAGGTGCTCAAAAGCTTATGCTATGTATGCCCTAAGCAACCTGAATATCAGTTAGTGTGAGCTGCTGCTTTACAAACCGCTGACGTTGTCTCATTACCGTTTAGGGAAAACAGCGTTGGACTTTTGGCTGAGGATGAAACGCATTCGTTTCAAAAACCGGGTACGTCAAACCTATACGAAGGTGTTTTCGTTTGTACTTACTGATAATTGCGTATCCGTAAATAAAGATTTTGGGGCATTCATTCTTTAAGCTGAGGACGTTGCTTACTCAAAAAAAGTCAGCAAACCAGTTTCAAGTGAAAAAATATAAAACACGCGAGGCACACATGCACTTGCGAACTGAGGGCGCTCTATTATAATACATTCTCACGCTAAACGTAACAAAGTATTAAGAACTTCAAAAGCTTAATAACTACTGCCAATGGTGACGCGCAATTCAAATCTTGTTCCATCTTGATCAAAGTCAGTGAGTAGGCAAAATTAAGCACAACATGCACTAACTAAATGTGCTTTGAATAAATACAATTTAAATTAGTAAAACCGCGGACTTGGCGATTCACGGTAGATTTTTGCCTCCGTTTTATACTGTCGGATAGAACACCAATTGGGCATACTGTTAAAATTGGATTTGCAGGAACCTGAGCATTTCGTCCTCCACGTACCGACCACAGGTAAATACTGCAACCATAAACATTGGCTACATAATTTATTCATGTACGATGCGTATAATATAGGTCGCTATGCATTCAAAAGTTATTTACGCCAAGTTTAAGAAAAGAATGAACTGCGCTACTTTGAGCAACAACTCAACTGCGAGCATTTAACATAAAACGAACTAGTAAGCTCTATTCACTTGAAAGTGGCATTGCTTTGCCACGCGAGGTAGCCACGATCAAGAACAGAACTGAAACGATGCTTACAGAGGAGAATGGAGTTTAAAAAGTGACAGCTTATTATTAAGTCGTTGCTAATGGTAGAAGAAATGTTGGACTATGAAAAAAGAGTTAGCTTTACGACGATTGGAAAACTAAGTACGTAAACGGAAAAACATACCCGCATTCAACCAATCCAACCTTGGTGTCCTTGTAGGTTCTGACGTCCTCTGAGATGGTGCATGGCGGTTCAGTTTGCCCACTGTAGATGGACCTGAAAGATTAATTTGCATACAGAGGTCTTCCTTCCACATAAACGCAACATTCATTTAGTTCGACGGTATAAGAGGAAGTGCAACGCTTTGCACATGCGGATAAAGTACTGTACAAGTATTTACAGCCTGATTACACAAGTCTTACTAGGCCGCGTTGGTCTATACATGCTTTCAGTACCATGCACCCGTGAATGTAAGTTATCAACGCCATATTTAGCAAATTGTCCTTACGCCAAAATGGGGAGAACGGATTTATCCTATCCTTAAGTATCAGAGATTTAATTTGCCGCCAATTAATCAGTCTCAATTAGATGGCACTATCTCAACACAGTTAAGAGAACCGTGTCACTTATTTGGCCGTTTCAAAAACCTTAGGCATCAACTGGTCGACAAGTGTTGCCTTATTACCTTGTCCTTGAGAATGATTGACACCGCTGCGTATTAGCTTCTTTCGTTTGTCGATGTCCTTCAGTGCTGAAAATATATGAAACTGATTTAGCGACAACGAGTTCAGCTGCAGTGCGCAATCAAGCACACTCACACTTTGGAAGGAATTAGACAGAGAGAGAGAGAGAGATCGTTTTGCATTAATTAGTCAAAAGCACAAAGTTGCGAAGGCTCGCCGCGCAACTTGCATCGCTACGTAGACTTTTCAAAACAATACGAGAAGCAAGAAACATCGTATAACTACAAAGCGATTTCGACCTTCCGTATTAGGATGCATCTCAAGCCGTTAAAAAATGCCACAGCTTCAACGTATAGGCTAGCTGGTATTCCACTATTAATAATTATTCATACTAACAGCGAAACACGGCGTTGTCCCGAAAGCTTCGTAAATATTTTCGCGTATCTCAATACGGCTGTTCATTCTGTACTGACGCAACTTGAAAATCAATAATTATTACAATTTCATTGCAAACAATGGATATTGAAAATGTATCCATACCTAATGGATGCGCACATTTTCATTCATTCCTTACGTGAGCAATTCGCTGTCAAATTGCTAATGGGTTATTAATGAAGCTTTCGGATCTCTGCCCCGTTTGCAGCATTTAACTATTGTACAGCTGCGCGGGACAGACAGTTGTTTCCGTAAGTAAAAATGACTGAGGGATTGATTGCCTTAAAACCACAGAAAAGTAATAGTATGAATAGAACCACTTCGAAATATTGACAGTAATCAGATTTTACAGTATTGCAATTTCTTAGTAGCCAAAAAGAGGGATACTAAATACGTTTTAAATCAAAGTTCCAACGGAGAAAAGTACCACACTGCCTTCGCATGCGCAATAGTATAAATGTAACCAACGCTGAATACCGCTTGCAATGGAATGTGGCTTATACAAATTAAGCCGCGCCACTGCTTGCTTGAGCTCTTCTGTCGGCTCCAAGTCATCTCTGTAGAAGCTGGCAACCTTTTCGAAAGTGTACGTCAATTCTGCAATAAAAGAAAATAGCCGAATTCCAACACCGCACATCATCTTGCAATGACAACAACCGCCTAAAAGTTTACATTCGCAAAATGGGCAGTTGTACGAACTTTACTCGATTTGGTTGAGGACAGCAGCATACAGCTTTTCATTTGCTTTGCGTATTCCTCACTAACAAACACAATACAAACATTTTCACGAATAGTTGGACAAAATAAAGACTACCATAGTTTTTGGCTCACTAATTATGCATATGTCGCTGGCAGTGCTTGTTAGTGCAGATGAACTTGGCGTTGGCTAAGAGAAACACTGCTTCGCAGTGAGGGCGGTTTAAAAGGCGCGCCTTAATTCTAGCGGGCACTTAGGCACGAGGTTGAAACGGTCAGGAGAATTGTTCTACTTACAAAGCTATAGACGAAATGCTTTGAACGTAGGCACCCGTTTAAAAGCGATAGCAAATGCGTCGAAACGTGAGGGTGATAAGATAGGCGCGCCTTTCCAGCTAAACGTTAGCTCGCAGCTTAACGTGGTCAATCGGCAAACCAATGTAGCAAAGTCAATACTCGCAAAGGCCCCTGAAGCATTGTTGCAAGAACGCAGCCACTTAAAAATGGTTAACAACTGAAAGCATTTTCCAAATTTGTCCAAGCAGAACAGGACAAGGTACGGATGCGCCCCACGAATGGAATAACGCTTAAATCCGTTTAAGCTCCGCCGTGAAATTCAGATTTCAACACAGAGCAAACAATATGAATCATTCTGGCGAGTAAGCTTACAACTACTGCGTGCGGCTGCCTGATTATAAAAATTAGTATCACGTGATGGGCTCTCTTTTTTTGTACATCAACAAATAGTTTACTACTACTATTTGAAAACAATTTTTTAAATACGCAAAACTATGACCCACCTACAACATAGAATAATTTGTATTATCAATATTATTAATTCGAGCTTTGCTAAAATAAAGATTGCAACTGGACGTAAAGCAGAGAAAAGTTAATATTCAAATTCTACCTATCATCATTCCATTGAAACAATGCGTATTCTCACTTGTTGGTGACGCTTGGACTTGTTCTCTGCTCGCGGCAGACTCGCCCGTACATTCCATCACTCTGAGTCGACTAGCCCAAACCACCTACAACAAGACGTTAACAGTAGAAATGATGTGTAGGCCAAAGTAGCAGTCACTACCAACTGACCCCCTTAACTACCAACCAAATTCTCTCACGAAGCGAAGCATTGCACTTCTATCGCCACCTATAAATGGCAATGACTTTATCAGTGAAGTCAAGTTAATTACCGGAAAGCACTGCTGTTTGACAAGTGCTAAATTATTTTCCATTCAACATACCAACAATTCACATTGCAGTGCCTACAGCCATTGGCATTGGTAAAGCCTTGACGTTCTAATCAACTGCTTGACGCTTATAGGGGCAAAGGCTAATTATGGTATGCAGCAAATCACAGTGCAAAACAAATGCTCAGCTAATAATACAAAATTGACCTGCAAGTTTGGTAGCGTATAATACAAATGTATAAATGGCTTATTGAGATAACGGGCATGCAAAGTGCGTTGGTCCTTAGGAGACTGTAGATGAAGTTTTTTAAAAAAATGCATACAGTTAGCGTAGATCCTGAAACGATAAGGTGGGTACATTTGTGGCTTACTTTCTTCATCAACTCTACCATTTGCTTAGAAATGATAAATGCCTATTGACCTAATATGGACAATAGAATTGCCTTATCGTTAATAAAGGCATTTTCTTATATTTCTTGGTAAGCACACTGAACTTATTGTTCTTTGAAAATGGCAGCGCCTCTCTTCCGCCAAACCCTGAACTCGTTACCCGTTCCATCACTTCAACGAACTTGTGCATCAATTAAAGCTCGCAGCAGCTTCTTATTTAGTTATTCGATTTTGTTTCCAAAAGAGCATAGCGATTTCCGCTCATTACAAATAAGGAACGTTCTAGCTGGTCTTCCTGAAACGTATTGTATCAAGATACAAATTAAACTAGTATGCAAACCTTAAACTACCAAAGAATGAAAGCTTAACTTGTAAACATCACAAAGAACGGATCTTTCCTGTTTGCTGCCCACCAGTCATACTGTAACTTTTCCTAAGCCTAAGCCTATGCCCAAGCCAAGCTACTGTGCCGACATTTCGTGAGGCTTAGGAAAAGTTACAGTATGACTGGCGGGCGGCAAACAGGAAAGATCCAAAGAACATATCTTTCTTCACGATGCAATCGGTTGCATCCTGTAGACATAGTGATCGAAGTCATTCACGCGACTTCTTAACTAGCAAACTTGAATGCTACATTTTAGGACGGATGTTTATCTAGTTGTAGGAATAGGCAAGAGCAACTACTATGATTTTAAGAAAATCGTCGGCTTGCAACTTTTGCGGAAATAAAATCACTATCGCAATTGAAGACAATGACGCGCACGGGAAAACCAAGTTGCATACCTTAATATCAATTTCGTGACGTCACAAACCGCGCGCTCTTCCGGCCTGGCGGACGTACTACTTCTAGTCTACGTTGGCTGTAGCATGATTCTTTCCGCACGAGACAAGTGTGCTACAATTTGACCAACTTTGTTCATAACAGAAGCACCTCACTGTTGATGGCCAATTTTGGCTAGCGACTCCGCGAATATCAGCATGGTTACCCACTTTTCCAAGAGCATCATTAGATTTGCTACTGCTCTGGTTTGCTTTTTTCTCCTTTTTGCCGTCACTGTCCTCTTTTGTTGATAAGGGCTCTCAGCTTTCGAAGCGAACATTCGAATGAACATTTGTATCACCGCAGTTCAGGATGTAGGCAACGTCCAAGATAAGCAACAACAATAGCTAAGTACGTGCGTAAAATTCAGTCGTAGCAAATTTGCGGGCAGCACTGAAATAGCTTGGAAATTGGGCGTCCCTTTTGGTAATGCAATACGGTAGATTTGCAGGTACCAACTTTGGCAATACGGTCGGATATTGCAGGAACATCGGAAATAAATTGAGTAGTTCGTATGCCAACAGTTAGCTAGAATGAAATTTTCAGCGCCAATTCATGAAGTCTAAATGTAGTGGCTACACTGTGTGCCTAATAGTACAGTTAACGCGTTTTATTTTTCGTAATTATGAGTTCACCAAACACCATCAACGGACAGTCAAGCCGTTCCAGAAAAACAGCAAACCTTGATCAACCGTTACGATTAATTTGGCTCTCACCAATAGTTCTTTTTTTATAAAAAAAAGCAATCAGGCTTTCATCCACTGATTGGAAGTTATTCTCAGCTATTATGCCCTTCAAGGCCGAAGTAGTGTCACGCTAATCGAATGATCATGATGATAAGCTAGAAAAGGCAATGGCGAAGTTTGCATAATAGGTAGTTGTCCTTTTGGGGAGTCAGATTTTATAAATATTCAAAGCCGACTTAAAACGTTCCTACAGTCACAATGTTTTTTCAGTTTTGTTGCCCAGACATCGTTTGATGGGTTCTTTGGACATTCCGGTTATGGACTTGAAGTATTTGGACGAAATCCACTACATCTTTCAGGTAAGACATGCCTGCAAGCCAGAAGGTGCACATTGACTTCACCAATGCACCATTGCTCTAAGGGCAGCTTAATTGGATCAACTTGCAAAAAAGGGAAATTTGATCGTTAACTGATGCCCGCATTATCGCCTTTTTGGTTAGAATGCTGATTACGTAATGCTGCAACATTTACGTAGCATTCGAAGGTTGTTGTACGATGTTTTCGCAGGGCAACGACGCCTCAGTACAGGTTAGCAGGCATATATAGGAATATATGTTAGCTAGTTTAATTTTAGCCTCTCCATACTATGGCTCACTGCGCATAGGCGAAGTTGTAAAGCCTATCTCCAAGCCTAGAAATCCTGAGTTTGTGCCTCTTGGTTATGGTATGCCGCTGTATGAAGCATACTTTTCCATAAACACAATTCATAGGCAAAACTTCCTACGATCGAAATGCCATTCTCGATCTTCAGTGGCTCATGAAGAAGGATTGCATTAATCAGGACGCATACCTTCTTGGACAGCCGGGACGGAGACGGCGTGATCTTGTTATGCTATATTTGGTATGGACTTTTCGAAATAGGCTAAGTACAAGAAGATGGATTTACTAGACGTCATCAGGAGTCTATTAAATGCATGTTACTGCTCTTTGTATGGTATAAAATTAATATTAAACCAACAATGTAAGCATTCTATAGAAACCGTCAATATTAACAGTGCGTAACATTTTTGTTGTAACTACAACGTTGAAGATTCGACAAAGGCCCGATATGCTTTGTTGTCGTCTTACAAGCGTTTTAAAGCGAATATGCTAATGCTATAGGTGCTGTTTCACCAGCCATTCGAAGCCAGTCATGGCTGGTCTTGTAAACTTTATTTTCGGATAAGTACTGTACCGGGAACAATGAAAATAAAGTACAGACAACAACGCCAATAAAGAAATGGGCACTAACCATGTAAAGAGCTCATGTTATTCTTATTTTTATTCCTTCTATTCTTATCATACCATGGAATTAGGCTGAAAAGAGTTTTTTATTAATAATTGGGCGGGCGCGCTTTGAAACCTTATAAGAGTTAACTTCAGCAATTACTTTAGTCTTGGAGCCGTCCGCGGCTTGTAAATTTATTAAAGTGTCTATTCTGCTTTTTATATCCGTTCCATCTTCCGTCGACGGATGCAATTAGCACAGAAAGTTTTGATTTTATTTTTTTCGTGAATTAAACAATTGTGCTACTTTTAACCGGCTTCCTGTAGTGTATTTCTCTCTAGCGAGCAAATTCCCGGTAAAAAGAAGTTTGCTTTTCAATGTTTTACATGTTACGTATTTTGTCTGTACTATATCGTATGATTTCATTAGCTTTTTATTAATCCAAATCTTATGTCAATGTAAACTGTATTTAAAATGCTACTGGTTCATGGGCTAGCGTATCTCTTTTATGTTTACTTCAAGCCGTATAAGCCTTAGTTGAAAATGCTATATAGGAACTGTCGGAGCAAGAGTACGAGTACCTTGCAATCAGCAGAGATACAACGGAAGCAGACATCAAGCAGCGCAGAGAAATTTTCTCCGGCAATGCCCATTACGTTGACCAAGTATGGCAAAAGTGCATATGTTGTTGTGTAAAGCGTAATCTTTGAAAAAGGCTGCAGTACGAGCTGCCTTGAAAGGTAGATTTCTCATTTTGGATGGAGTCGAACAAGCTGAGCGCAATGTATTACCCATCGTCAACAATCTGCTTGAAAATCGCGAGATGCAGCTTGAAGATGGTCGCTTGTTGGTATCTTCAAGAAGGTACAACGCATTATTGGAGGTGAGCATTTGTTTTATGCCGGACATTTCTTGCAGTGGGATGTACCCTTTGCAGAAGCACAGCGAAGACGAATTGCAAAAGTTGGGTATTTGCAAAGTGGATGACCGTTTCCGCGTTGTCGCACTCGGTCTCCCTGTGTCTCGATATCGTGGGCACTCGCTGGATCCCCCGTTAAGGTCTCGCTTTCAAGCGCGGCACGTTGCTCTGCCTAGGTTTCAAGTATTGTCTGCTTGCTCCCTTTAGTCTTCTCTGCGTTTGCTATTAAACTCTTCAGGACTTGTTTAACCATTACAGTATGACGTATTCTTCAATTCCGATAGAAAAGTGAGTTCACCCTTTTCGAATTGACCATAATTTTCCCGCTCTAGATTGTCTCGCTTTTTGGCCTTTGTATATGCCATTTTATCTGAAGAATCGTCGCAACTGCAGTTTCCAGATTTTCCTTTCGACCACATTGATCATCTAACCCAACTTTGGGTTCGTCTATTGTCATCCTAACAGGCAGATCGACAATGTGCATTTTTTAAGCATGATTGTCCAAGTCTTACCGCCGAAAATTTGCTGCAGTTTTCTTACCCGCTCGCATCGTCGTCAGACGCACCGCGTCCTTTACTGGATCTTTGCAAAGTCAGTGATTTCATATTTTGCATTCTTTTGCCGGTTATGTTGGAGTTGCCAAACTGCGTTCGCACCCTCAAACATTGACGTAAGCACATGTTGCATTTAGGCATTCGACTTGCGATGCGGCAAGCAAAGTTTATCCGCATTTGAGCCAATCAAAGAAATTTCAATTTCCGGTCCTGCTGATGACCGAAGGGCGTCTGTTCAGCTTTCTGTATATAACACGCCGTGCAACCTAACGGTACGCCTTCCGTTTAGTATTAGGTCGCCAATTTTAGCTTTGTATTTATTTAGTTTTCTTTTGTAGGTAAGGGCGGGAAATCTCAATTACGAAAGCGTTGAATGCGGCACCACTGAATACGTGTCCACCATGCATTTCGAGCATGCATTGACTGCAATGACTATGGCGCACCGCTTGCACGACTTTTGTCTGTTGGGACAACGAGTAGGAAATGAATGGTGACAAGTTGAGTTTTAATTTGAAACTTTTAACAGGGATGTGGTAAATCAACTCTTATTGAACGGTTTGCAAGACTGTTCAACTATGAAGTAGTTTCCTTGATGCTCTACGAAGTGAGTGCTCAACACGCTGTATGACAGTTATTGACGGACACGACGTGATTCACTTGACCCAGCAGAGACTTTGTATTAACAGTATGCTAATTATGGTCCGCAGTAGTTTGACGATATCGCGTGTACAGTTCGCGCAGAATTGGGCTACCTCACACGGAACGTTAAATGCTGCTCTCTTTGGGCTGACCAGTTAGAAAATAACCCCCACTTTGACGCAGTAATGTTTCGCAAGCATCGGGACCTACGTATGACCCTTCAGCACACGACCTGAGCAAGGACGCTTCCAATTGAACGTGTTTTAGTGGAAGCCTGTCAAACATTACTGCATCCAAATTGTTGTTTCGCGCTCACTGGTCTGCCTAAAAAAGTAGCATGTTGACATTCCGAGTTATGCAAGCCCCTGGGGCGATCATAAGGCCGAAAGCTGAAATCCCGAATAGGTTGAAATTTCGAATATTCACATTGTCGAACAGGACGTTTGGAATCTTTGCATGGGTTGACAACTTCCTGAATAGGAAGGTACCCTGAGCAAGCCGAAATCCCGAAAGTAAAATTTCATCTACCATTCGGAAGTCCAGATGACCAAATGCTTACGTCTAGTGGCCCGACTATGGCTGCTTTGTACTTATAGTTGCTAAAGGGGAATTCCACCATGAAGGTGTCTTTGCATCGCGGTCCTGCTCTCTTTGTACCTCTGTAGATGAGCTTCGAGACTCCTTAGTTCCCCTTTATCCTCTTTCTTCCGGGCTTCTGGGCCATACTTGAAATTTGATTTTCGGGATTTCCGCTCGTCCAGGGCCCCTTCTTATTAGAGAGCTTGTCGTTTCGGAAATTAAACCCCGTGCAGAGATGCTGGCCGTTCGGGTATTTCTTCCTATGCGACAATATGAATATTCGGGATTCAAGCTTCAGGCTTCATGTAAACAGGCCACTTTTATATTTTTCGGGATATTACGTCCCGTAATGTTTATACGAGCCTTCCGGGCATTTTTCTACATAAGCCAACAGAACAATGAAGTCCCCTAGAAAGCTTGATGCCCTCACGTCCTAGCGCTGTCTTGTCAATTATGCTGGGGCAAACGTCGTTGAATTCCATGCGAACGTATTAATATACTTCAGAAGAAAATGGTTTTCTCATGTGTGCACGATTTTAAACTTAAAAAAAACGAACAACTGTATGCTCATTGACCGTGCGGTTTTGCGGTACGAATGCGTTTGTCATTTAAAGGATATGAATAGTCGAGATTTGCTGCAGCAGCGACGTATGAAACCTAACGGGGATACCGTTTGGGAGAATTCACCTTTGGTAAACGCTGCCCTCAATGGCTACCTGTGCATTCTTGATGGTATTCACGCACTCCACTACAGTGCCTTGAATGTGTTGCAGCGGTTTGTTTGGCATATTTATTCAAGGTTTCACTGGCGCTTTAATCAATTGGTTTGTTGAAGACTGATTCACGATCGAGAGCTTACTTTGTGCGATGGATGCCGTTTGATGTCACAGGAAAGGTTCCAATTGCTCCAAGGCAAAACCGGTTTGTCCGCCGAAGAGTTGAATCACAAGTTAGCTTTTGCAAATGGGAACGTGGTTTGTTAGATAATATTTTTCAGGAACATATTTGCTATTCATCCGTCGTTTCGCATTGTGGCTACTGCTGAGCCTTCGCAGGAGGCGGATAGCTTTCGTTCATTTCTAACGCCAGAAGTATTGGCGCTGTTTCTGTTTATCCAAGTCGATAGCTTGAATGCTGAAGAAGAGAAACAGCTATTGTTGAAAAAGGTATTTACACATATACTGCGTATACTTGATAATAGATTTTTCCTTTGCCAGTTTTCGGGATCTTGCAAAGAAGCCGTAGATAAGCTTCTTCGCCTACGCAGTACGTTGCACAAGTGCAAGGAAGAACATGTGAGTTAGTGTCTTGTTCACCCCCTTCGCGTTGGGGCTATCGCTGTTAGCAGTTACAGTATTCTTTCCATGACTGATGCCGCGTTCGGAGTTCAGCCAGTTTGCGTGTATGTTAATATTTCAGATGATATCTCTGGCTTCGTCCTTATCGAGCCGACAGTTGCTACGTATGCTAAAGCGATTGGAACGTTTCCCTAGCGATAGCATTCCAAATTTGGTACACAAGACTTGCTTGAGCAGGTATACGGCTCTTTAGGTGCTACATATAGCCACGCAGTCCCGTTTATTCAATACAAATAGGTTCCTGCCCAAGCTTACCCAGGAATCTCTTTCGCGTTACATGGTCGATGCGGGAATCAGTGAGAAATCAGCTTACTCAAGCCGCTCCGAGGGTAATAGGAAAGGCATGTCACCCTTATAGTAAGGACCCTATTTCACATGATATATTTTACGTTTCAGCTTGTGTCCAAGACAACGTTTTACAAATTGGCAATACGCATATTAACCTGGAGCCGTCCAGCGATCATGCTCTTATCCCTGACATCGTTTTCTATGACAGTCCGCAGGTATGCTGCCAAATATAAGTTGTCAAGATGTCAGATTATGCTTTTAGACGAGGAAACGCCTATGACTTGTTTGCGTATTATCGCGCTAAACGATTACGTTAATATTTCGTTATTTTG
>KN538378.1:1881468-1927240 GCA_000797535.1 Trichuris suis
TAATAATAATAATAATAATAATAAGAGTTTCTACCGTATAGTGGGGCTCTGTAGCTCTCGTGTAAGTAGATCTTTCGCTAGAGTAAAATCGTAGTTCTACACTGATGCTTACCGTGCTTTGCTACGTCAACTCCTCAAGTGACGTTCTACTCTTGCAGCACGTCAGAGTAATGGAAGATATGCTGAAGGACTACATACTTGGCGAACATTTACTGTTAATGGGAAACCAAGGTGTTGGAAAGAACAAAATTGCGGATCGCTTCTTGCAGTTACTGGGCAAGCCTCGACAGTACATCCAACTGCACAGGTCGCTTAGCCTAAATGCAGAAAGGATGCATATTCTTTCTTGGACGTTTGTTTTGCAGAGATACAACGGTACAATCGCTCACGGTACAAACGACAGTTCACGATGGCGTTCTTCACTTCGAAGACTCACCGCTGGTTTTCGCGGCTCCTTTCGCTGGTTCGCTAGCCAACTTTATTGGGCTAAACTGTTTCAGGTGAAAGCTGCCAAGTATGGCCATGTTCTGGTTGTTGACGAAGCGGACAAAGCGCCTACGAATGTCATCTGCATCCTAAGAACGCTTCTCGAAAATGGTAGCATGTTTCTGCCGGACGGCCGTCGCATAGTGCCATATTCAGGCACGTCTTAAATGTTCTGCATACGCTTTCGCGTCTTGTGCATGCATGCGCTTTAGCTACCGCTGACGACGAATCGCCCAAAGACATCATTGGAATGCATCCAAAATTCCGTATGATCTTTTTGGCCAACCGTCCCGGCTTTCCATTTTTAGGAAATAATTTTTTTGCTGTCCTTGGTCGGTAGTCTTTTTTGTTTAGGTTAGTATATAATATATTGAGAAGTGTTACAGGCGATCTTCTTGCTTGCCACGCAATCGACAATCCCGACTTAGAGTCTGAACTGGAAATGTTGCGTCATTACGGTTCCAATGTTTCCGAGGCTGTACTTGTCAAGCTGACGGCTGCTTTCAGCGAACTTAGAGCTTTAGCCGATAGCGGTTCCTTGGAGTATCCCTACTCGACAAGGGAACTAGTGAATATTGTTCGCCATTTGCAGGTTCGACAGTCGTTCGTGACATGTACTTATCAATCTTGCCTGGCAGCCATCATTTCCCGCTTTATTTTCGTCTTTTTCATAACTATTACTTGTCTAGATATATCCTGGTGACAGCTTGTCATCTGCCGTTCGCAACGTCTTCGATTTTGATCGATTTTCTCCTCAAGCACTTCAAGTGGTCACAAGAGTACTTGTCAAGCATGGTATACTTGAGGCTCCAAAGCCCAAAACCGACGTAAGTGGTTCTTTTGCGCTAAAGTTCCATGTCGCATTTGAGGTACGCTTTTGGTGAGCGTCAAAACAATTTGGTCATTGTGAGCTGTGCTTGATCACCGCAGGTTCATTAGGTAGCACCCAAAAGGTTGAGACGTCTGGTTGTTTGTTCCAAGCTCATCTGCCTTGAATAACTGATTTTCATGTTCTCCTTGTTGTTTCTAGGCAGCTGTACAACGGGTCGGGATGTCATACTTCGCGAGTTGCTTCGGGCAAGAGCTTCCCTAGAAATAACGGCTAAGTCGTAATGGGATTGTCTTGCATCAAGAATAGTGGTACTGGTCTAGGGGATCGACGGCCTCGAAGTGAACCCCTCTATTAAAAACTCACGATCTCCAGTTTGTGCATATTTCACGCTGAAGGCATAGTCACTTCCTTCAAAAAGTTACCTTTCCCAACACCCTCAGATCTCATACCGTACAGTCGCTAGCAAGACAGGCGAAACGCGTTTGCCGGTCCCACCTGGCACACAAATACACTTACCTATAGCATAGATTGGCTGACGAACGCTTTTCTTCACGATTGAATTTCGCTTGTCGATCCCACGGTGATAACTGGTTCAATTTACCTGCAGAAATATGGAAAAGCTGTTCGCGGAGACTACTGGCTAACGGAGGCGGACACTGCCCGCGACTTGTTTATTGAAAAGTTCGATTTTGATCTGTCCAAGCTAAGTTCGCCAAAGCACGGTCAAGTGGACCCCACGGGAAATCCGCATGTTGGTGGTAGCACCTACGCCGGTGGCACAGGTTACCCTCAGGGTTTTGCACCTCCGCGGATTAAGTCTATAGTCATTTTAGGCGGCTATAACACTGCTGGTCTTGGAGGCGTCGGCGGTCCTTACAGGCTTGACGCTGGGCATCCCGTGTACCAACTGCCGGACCACGTCAAGGAGCAGGTCCCGGAAGAGATACGTCGCAAGGCTAGAGAAGTCGCTCAACGGGCCTTTAAGGAACGCCTGCGCGAGATACGCATGTCTGAATTCGACGCCGAAACGTACGACTCGTTGATGAACCAGGTGGGAAAGCACGTCGAATACCTCAAGCAAGTGATGCAAGGCTTACAAGTAATACGCGGTTTCGCCGACGTACAAAACTCCAAAAGCTTTTCCTTATCCTTAGGCACGCGGGAAGGAGCGTCGATGGGTTCGTCATCAGACCAGCGGCGATTTCGATGAAGGAAAGGTGGTTGAAGGGATCACAGGTGCCACTGTGAGATTGCTTTGAATTGATTTAACTTTTCTTACATTCCGCCGCAGGCGAACACAACGTTTACAGAAGACGTTTGGAACAGCAGATAGACGACGTTGGCTACTTGCAAAGAAAGCCGAAGCGCTTGCGCTTGCTTGTCGACGTGTCGGCTAGCATGTATCGTTTCAATGGCTACGACATGCGCCTTAAGCGATCGACGGAGTCGTGCCTTATGCTGATGGAAGCATTGAGCCCTTTTGTCGATCGTATACAGTATGATATAATTGGCCATTCGGGAGAGCAGGATCACATCAGCCTAGTCACGCTGGACCACCAACCTCGAAACCCAAAGGAACGACTGGACGTTCTTAAGTATATGGTGGCGCATAGTCAATTTTGTTACAGCGGTGACAGCACGCTGTCAGCAATGACGAAGTCAATCAGTGAACTGTCCAGTTGCGACGCTGACGAGCGATTGTTGATCGTATTCTCGGATGCCAATCTTAGTCGCTACGGTATAGCCCCATCAGAATTTTGTCGCGCCATGAGCCCCTCAAATGACAACGTCAGCGTCTATGCCATATTCATAGGATCCATTGGCGACGAAGCCATTCGACTAAGAAAGGAGCTGCCTATAGGCAGATCATTCGTCTGTCGAGAAACGACGGAACTTCCGGAAATTGTACGTCAAATTCTCACGTCGAGCATCGACTGACAGCTGTTGCATTTGTGGTTTAATTTTTTTTGCCATATCACCATTTCCTTTGGAATATGGTATCTTGCGCAAACGTAGAACATAGAAGCTATCTTCGTTGAACTAAGGCCCAAAGCTAAGGGAAAGAGTAGTTCGACTCGGTTGGCCAAAAATGTGCCGTTGAATCCTCAATCCAATCATAGCGTTACATGCACGCTTGATAGGAATGGGATGCTGCTCTAAATACTAATACGGAGCGCATCCCGTTGTTGGATCCTCACTGGACTGCTGGAATAAAATTCATTTTGCATCTGCTAACCGCTCTCTATGCATTTAAACTTACAATTGATCATTTGGTGTATCCAATATCCGCAAAATTTTATTCCGACAAATGGGAAGCAACAAAAGAAATCGATGAGCTCCAATACAACAAATGTCAAATTTGTTGGCATACTGCGGCGTCGTCAGCTTTTGGAACATTTGCAACCCCGCCTACCTTTTGTTGTTCAAAGAGGGCACAAGCGAGCATAACAGATCCGTGATAGAAATTACGCCGACTAAGTGACTTTTGGAGCCGACAACAATAAGTCTATGAGCACCATGTCGGACCATGTGATCCACAGCCAAAAGTAATGGAGTACTTCGATGACACGTCACCAGCTGCTCAACGGTCTGGAAAAAAGTACTTTCAGACAGTTTGCCATAAACGATGTTGGTCGTTCGTACGCGGTGCCTGTCGGTGACAATTTCTTCAACCGTAAGTTCAACCAGATTTTTCCATCCGTGTTTTGCGATAAAGTTGACAATATCTACCTTTGTCAATATATCCACAACGACCGGGTGCTCCTCTTCGTCCCCTTCGTCCTTTTCCATGGTGACAATAGGCATACTGGATATGTTGTACTTCAACAGTTGATTCAACGCATCATTCACCGCGCTGTTCATCCTGGCGTAACGAAGTCCCGTCCACGTGCCAATATTCCATTGGTCAATTGGTCGATACATTTCCTGGGGCAATGGTAAACTGGAAAGCTGCAAACAAAAGGTACGATCAAGTCGACTCGACGCACATCGTCGAACGCCTACGTATTTGTGCAAAAAACGCAAAACGTGGCGTAGAGTGAGCATAAAGAGGACATTCTTTGTTTCGGGATCGATCACGGGTATGCGATGCAAACGGCATCGACACAGTATCTCAACCGCGCTCAGTACCCTGCAAGCAACAAATGAGCCAACTGTAGTTGCCCGAAAATGATCGCTTACTTTTCCGTAGCTCTAACGCAAGTGAGCACGGTTGCCCTTGGACCTGACGAAGCTTTTGGAGGATCAAAGATCCATTCCTTCAGTTGGCAATCCAACCAACTCAACAAGTCGTCATTGTTAGCCAACATAACACCGAGAAGATCAGTAACTGTCATAACGCTAACGGTCGCGTGTCGTTCGTCATCCCAGACCAGAGCGCTGAGAGCGCTGTTGCTGAGCAATGCACCCAAAGCTTGTCGAGTCTGCAAAAATATATATATATATACATTATAACAAACGGTTAACAACAAATCACTTACCGTCAAGTGTGAGTCAATAACTACAACCGAATTTTGTTTACCCATCAAATCGTAACACGTGAACATAGTCAAAATTTTCAAGACCGGCTTCTCGCCAACATCTGACAGAAAACACGAACATCCATCACAAACTTTGCCATTTGTTACTAAGATACTTTACCTAATCGCCCAACAATTTCGGCTGCGTTTGGGCGGGACATTTTTCGCAAGATTAAGAATTGCTGAAAGAAAAAGGGCAGTCTCACTTTAGCTACTTCTTTTAAACTTTTGGTAGTTGACAGTTCCGGCTAGCTGCTCAACGAGTTTATAACGGGAGAAAAGAAACATTCAGAGAAAATGTATTACTACAACTACTTAAACGAGTTGTTTGGCAGCATCAGAGATTTTACCCTTCAAAGTCAAGTATTTAATTTTCCGTAACTTCCGCTCCTGTTCTATGATGCCAAAGATGAGCAACTTATAACGACGCATAAAGAGCAAGCTTAGTAAGTAGCACGTGATAAGTGTAAGGCTGATTTGTTGATCCCATTGGGAATACATTCCGTACATAGACAGCAATTTCCTCACTAAGCCATCGAGTGCATCCGGACGAAGTCAATGTCAAATCGAGACAAGTTGCCTACCGTCACCAATTGCGCTGGTAACATAATCTTCGGAATAAAGGGACTACACAGCTGCTATACGACCCTGTTTACGCCAACATGCAGTTGTAGGCGTCCACTCCAGCTGGGATGCTGTATAAGCGGTTACGCAAAGGTTAAGGAATGTAAAGGAACCTTCGTATAACTCAAAGCATATATATACTACAGGCAACGTATAAAATTCCGGCATTCTATAGAATGCGTGACGTCTTTAGGTGAAGTACGAAATGTCTGTGTTACTTTAATATGCTCTATACTTTGCCTAGGCATTATACAGAATGCCAAATAATATTTAGGCAAAACGTCAACGAGTCTAATGAGCAGCTTTTTTAAGGTCTTATCATCTGTGGTCCCACAACGCGACAGTGGCGACACCTGTGGGGCAAAGAGTGCCGTCCTTATATTTTCGCTTAGGCTTAGGTTAGGGCAGAACACAATAGCCGGCAAGGTTCCATGACCAAGCACCCAATTTTTCTGGTACCCTTGTCGGCTATCCTGTTCCGCCATAGCCTAAGCCTAATCCAAAATGTAAGGAAAGTATAGTCGACAAAGTGGTGAAAAAAACAACCCACTTTGTCCCATAGGTGTCGCCACTGTAGCCTTGAAGGAGTATAGATGAAAAGACTCGGTTTAATACTTTGCCGGTTTGCCATTAGGCATTGTATAGAATGCCTAGGAAATGTGTAACATATGCATTTCCTAAGGATTTTGGGCATTCTATAGGTTGCCTGTAACATATATACGTCCACTGGTAAGCTGAAAATGAACGGAAGACCCTGTTTGAAATCACGACGAACTACAGTTGAACTTGCAACGCTCTCGCGAGCAGAGAAATCGAAGCAAGCAGAGACTTTCCTTCAAGCTTCAGGGGATCACTTACACTACGCGAATAGACGTTCGTTAATACTTGGACACTATTGACTGAAATGCCACGCAGACATGGGCAGTTCAAGTCTAAACTAATTGCCAATAAAATAAAAGACAATAAACTATTAACGTCAAAACATGGGATAATAAAGTAAGAATTGGATAGCGGCACCTATAGAACTCATGTGGAAGAAGCAATTAAACAACGTACGACGCCGCGAAACGAAAGTCACCATAGAGCATTATCTAAGGAAAACTACATTTCGAAATTAAGAAAACCTACACAGCGCGCTCAGATCGATGCGATTACACGAGATGTCTCAATAGTTCATCCTACTGCCAATGCCGCTCTCGTTTGAAGTTCCCAAGAAGTCGTTCGCGTCAAGTGAACGTCGAAAGACGGGTGCACTTACCGAAGCTTCCGATCTGGAACGTAAACGACTCTGCGGCGACATGTCTACGTCGTCTTCGTCAGGAAAAACTTTTCTCAAATCTGAGCAACCGCTATCCTCGCTGACGCTTTCTTCCGAGACGATGTTCATTTTGGCCGACAACGCTGAGGATACTTCAGATATTGTACTGTCCCGGCTTGTTACTTCGTTGGTCGATTCGGACATGGTACGCTGACGGAAACGACTGAAGAAGTTGCCCAAATGCAAAGCAGGACTGCGAGGTTGAGCGAAACCGTTCGAGCCGCCTCCGCTGGTGACAGAAAAGCTTAATTCGTCCGAGCTGTCCATGCTCGATGACTCTTTTCCTTTCGCTGCAAACTGCTGCGGAATCATTCGCTAAAATGCAAGACATGTTACGTAAACATTTGCAATGGCGTCTCTCTCTCTCTCCCAACGCTGCAAACAGATGCTTTAGCGCGTCGACCAAAGGAACGATATCTACATAAAAGTTTGGAGAGAAAAAGAACAACGACTACATTTGCTCATCTGTGGACCAAAGTGACGCTGTCAACTTCTGAAAATTTCGCAGTGGATTAGAAATCACAATCATTCGCTCGACTACAGCACTTAAACGGACAGTCAGTCATTCATTTTGAATTACTGCGTTGCGGCGGTGAACAAATCTTCTAAGGAGTCAAGCTGATAGATGCCTCATCTTGCGCCATTTGTTTTGAAGAGTTTTCAGCCTTCCCTTGCGCTTCAAGCGGCAACAAATGGACAATGAACTTCCAAAGGAATCAACAAACAGGATAAGTACCTCCTTCACCGAGCTGCTCAAGCGCTTAAATTTAATGAGCGCGACAGCCGCGCGAAAACAAATCCAAAGCCATATGATAGCAAATTGCCAAACCGAACCCGTTGAAACCCGCTTGACCTTACGAGGAGATGAACCTGTGCGACGATACCAAAAGTCGTCAATGACACACTTTTACAGATTCAATATCCGCGACTTAAGATTTTCCGCAAAATCAAAGCAAGCGAAAGAGAGAGGCTTCGATCTACTTGCGCCAAAGGGCAACAGTTGTTAATAGACAACCGTTGAGGCAATATCTTTTCAACCATTCTACTTTCAACGTAATCGACCCATTCATCAAGATGAAAGTAGCCGAAGCTCTGCTCCTTCTTTTCATGCATTATCCTCTTGATAACGCTAACACTAATCAGCCTGTGTTCGAATGCAAAATTGACAGTTTATCAACTGCCCGTACGAACACCCCATTCTTCACCAAGTAAACTAAAAGCAGCAACCCAAAAGGTTCACGGAATGCAATGTTTCTCAATTTCGTAAACTAACTTTGTTTTTTAGCGCCTCTCGTAGCTCTTCAAAATATCTCAACGCATTGTCTTCGTTCGCTCTTTAGCGAGCATATACAAAGTGGCCATCCATGAAAGCGAAAGAAGCACTTACGGTAGAGCAGAGATCCTACATGTTTGCTTCATGCCATATTTGAGCAACAAAGTCAACCTAACAATTCACCACGATCGACTTGGACTGCGCGTTCATGCTGGTACAAATTAAAGCAGTAAAACCAATTAGGCGAAGATTAACTCGTCGCTACAGCGGGCAATTTGGCCCATTGCATTGCAGCGTCGTTGTGCGTAGCCTTGCAGTCCTAAAGTTTGCATATTTTGTTATACACTAACGGAGAACCAGTTTTGGAAAATCCAAACTTGCCCTAAGCAACTTCAGGACGCAGCAGAAGGTAGCACTCTAACGCGACCTGCTGTTCGCAAATGACAATTCGAATGGATAAAAGAATTAGTAGGCACAAATTTACAAACTACATACTCCGCTAAAGATGAGATGTCGTAGCAGCAAATAATAACCGGCGGACTAAGCAAGCAGAAATGCACTGTTGAACTTCCGGCCTACGAAAATGGGGCACGAGTTTAGAAACCAAAAAAAGCGAACTACGCTTGTCAAACACGCTTTTCAGCCAAGAGCGCGACCGAAGCAAGAAGAAAGCTCTAAGAAGAAGATGAATGAATTAACTAATTACCTTCCCTTCGTAAACGCGGTTCATCTGCGAAACGTGTCAACAGGCCAACGCATAACATCCTATTAATTGGCGCTGACTTTGAAATGCAATCATAAGTTTGTCAATGAGCGTACAAAAGCCCCTTGGGCTATACATCAATGCTTTTTCCATAAAAAGTTGTTGCTTTTCAAAAAAAAACAGTCAAAATAGTGCATAACGAGTAAATCGAGCGGAGAAAAGGACGCTTTCGCATTTACGGTTAAATCACAGTCAGGAAACGACTAGCTAACAAACAAATGCCATTTAAGGACAGCCGTTCAAACAATGCTCGTCATTGATGCTCACTCAAAAAAAAGAAGAGAATTAATAAAGCTAATATTGTCTGCTAGGAGAAACGTCACCTCGGATGCATGGCTGAAAATATTTGCTGCATCGTTCGTGCATTTCCAGTTTCCACCATTTCCGCTTTTTGCAAGCGACAAAATTCGAGGATAAAAATAAATTATACTCTCGGCACAACAACTGGTTCACCTTCGCTGCACCATTCCTCAGTCGGCGGCAATCAGCGGCAATGGTTCCTCAAAGTTGCTTACTCTTTATTGCAACCAATTACGCATCGACTGGTGAGAGAGAGAGAGACGAAATTACGATTTGCACAGATGAAAAATAAATATTCAAACAAAAACATACGCTATTGCGCTGCCATTGGAAAGGCAATGGAGTCAGCGTGAAAAAGCGTCGCTGATGGCAAAACAACTTTTACAATACCGGAAAACCATCGATACCTGCGCTTGCTTTGACGGCGTGTTGCCTTAAGCGAGATAGTTAAGTTTGAATTGTACCGAGCGCGATGAAGTCTTAACGAAGAACATAGAAAAGCTTGACAAGTGCTCTTTTAAAATGGGGTTACCTACGTTGAAGAACAACCTGTTTTGCTTACATTTAAACGCGACGAAGAAGCGCCGTTAAGTCGCATGAATTGGGCAACTTCACGCTGAGCAGTTTAACTTCCAAACAAGGAAGCACGTAAGCCTAAGTGACGAATGTTTCTTTTTTCAAATTGAATAAAGCTATCATCCCAGTTTGCACCCGACTGCTATATAGCGTCAGCTTGTTTTAACTGCTAGCAATATGCACTTGCCGCTGGCGGCTCCTTACGTGAACAGATTGGATTCGGAAACATTCAAAGCGTAACATTTACGATCGGACAATGAGCTTCAACCTGGGCGAACCATCAATGGTTGTTTTGCATAATGCCAACTGACGAAAATCAATTTTGTCCCAATGGATCGCCACCCAAATAAGGAATATGGTGCAAAGCCGCAAGCAAAACCGGTCTGGAAAAATCGCATCTAGCGGATGCAGCATCAATTTTACATCCTTCCTCTCTCCAGTGGGTCGTTGAGATGTTGCCATTTAACCATTGCAAACGAAAGGCGTCAAGGTGGAGCGAAAGGGAGAGCATTGTCATTTTCAAGAGAAAAACAAAAATTCAAGAAAAGCTAACTGCCGCTCCGATTGACAAAAAACGTCATCATGTTGCAATCGACTTGCTAGTTTTCTCGAGATCAATAAAACCGCTTCAACGTGGCCGCAAAAGGAATAATGATGAGGTCCGCAGACGATTGCTTACGACACAACCGCCTAAAACGCACTCAAGCCTAAGCTCACTGCATGTGAGTAATCTAAGCGGGCCGAAGTATCAACTTTAAAAAAAAGAAAGGAATTTCTACCACGCTAACCTCATAATGCAATTTTAAAAAACCTTGCTCGGAAGATCAGTTCAAGCGTCGTCATGCCTCTAACACCCTTGAATACGAACAGTATCGCAGCAGCAAGAAGTGCTTTGCATCATGGACGCGCGCGAACACGGGAGAACCGAAAGGTCAACTCTTAGAAGACCATTGCTATCTCTGTTTACTGGCATAGCTGACATGAAGTCAAACAGCGTCTGCTCAGGTACGTTCTCCAACGTAGCAACTGAACATGACAGAACCATCCGAACAATCTTATTCGTCGGAACAGGTTCACTCTTTTTATAAGCAGTCTTACGGGATGTTTAACCCAAACTGTCAACGCTTTCATAACCATACGCGTTACGCATTCAGCAATTATGAAGGATGGAGTTGAAGAAAATTGATGAATTACTTGTCTCCTTCAGAAGACAATAACGTCTACATAGTGTGTACACATTTGGGTAGCGCGTAGTTGTCGGCAGCCAAGGCATTATTCAATCCAAATCCGTCAGCCGGTTAACCGTTGCGCTAACATAATTGCGTAGCCGATCTTTCTGCACCTTAGAAGGAACGCAAACGCAAGCAATCATGCGATCCATCAACATCATCATTGCACGTAGTTATTAGAAAGTGGGGGCAGCGAAACTGCGAAAGTATTCTATTAATACTTCTCAGTTTGCACTGAAAATAAAGCGCTTCTTTACGGGGTGTGAAATTTCATAATGGTGTACGGAAGTGCGACCCTTACGGGTCGCACTTCCGTACACCATTATGAAATTTTCAATTTGCCGCTTAAAACAGAATTTTGTGGTCAAAACAAGGAACCTGACACTACGATTCTGTTGAAATTCACTTTACAAAATACTACTAATGTTATTCACAAAATACAAGCCGCTGAATTCGATGAAGACACCACATAACACTTGACCATGCAATTAGCAGTGATGAGACATTCTTCAATAAGTTTTCCACCACGCTCGTCTCGAATAATGGAACTGATAGAAGTTGTCAATCCAACGTACAAAATGATAATCAGGCTTTTATACGCGGATGACAATGAATGAATTCACGGTTCACGTTATCCGCTCAGAACGATGACAACTTCAAGAAGCTATGTCAGCAATAAGCCTTGAGGTTCTCTACGCCAACTCACGCTTTCTCTACGCGGCGCGTAAAGAAGCGTGATACCTTTCTATGAAGGGTCATATTCTTCTATTCAGGGAACGCGCTCCATCAGATAACGGGATAGGTTGCGTAAACAATTCATGAATGCAGCAAAAGGTTGACTGAAAAAGTTGGGCTTGTAAATCAGCAAAACGTACCAAGGCGAGTAGCTACAATCAACGGACCGAAAAGGACACAAAGTGAAATTAGCTAGTCGCCTAATCGACCGAGCCATTTCGAAATGTGTTTATTACAAAAAGTTGAAATCAGCCACTGATGGGACACCCGGAAAATTGGGCAAAATGTTTGCTCCCCATTTCGGCCCAATATCAAAGCCAAAGTGGCAAGCTTTTTTCAATGGGCGTCGCATTCAACAATTTCATCGCCACCGCCGTCACAAACGAAAATTTAAATCCTATTGATCGCCTCGAGCAACCCGCAGGGGCAACGGAGAAGCATCGTGCCAATAGACGCGATTTTGTCAAGCCTGCTCGAAGGACGCTTTCTCAAGAGCAAGGACGCTATTTAAAAAGTTTTGTTCACAAGTTATAAATGCACTTCCGGGAGTGACATGCGCTACCAACTTCCAACCGAGACGCAAGGTGAGGAGAGACATTTCAAATTCGCCCTGGCGACAGCGTCAGCCTCGTGGCAAACCTGTCTCTCTCCATCTAAGGGGAAAAAAGTATAAACTCCCAAAGTGCTCCACCGCTGATTGGACATTAATAGTCAACGTTAGTGGCGGCAGGAGAGAGATTGTTTTCACGCTGATTCTTTTGGCGGCGCCATTTAGGTGAAGCAACGAAAACCAGGACGCAAACGCAAGCAGAACGATGATCACATCATTTACAACTCCGCCTATAAATCAGCAGGCGTTAAAATTCCTATAGTTCATAGCGTAGAACTACACCCGCGACCATTTCGCGACAATCAGACGAAGAGAGAACCTTTCTTACCCTGACAAGCGGAAGGGAAAACTGGGTCAACTTGCGTATACATATATTGCACATAGAAGATTGATGAAGCAAGGTCACCCCCAAAGCTATCGATATCTCTTTGACAAGAAAAGAAATAAAAGGGACAAACAGTTTGGCTTTTCGTTTCATTTTACGCCTCCTCCAACGTAGGATAGAGCTGCAATGGCAATAAGGGAGATTTGTAGATACGTGCTCTCTTCGGTTGCACATGCAACTTTCGGAGCTTACGGTACTGAGTACAGCAGAGGAGCAATGTTACATGATTACGCGAGATCGTATACTAAAAGCGGTTGACGTTGAGGGCCCAAATTGCAGCCCGAAAGCAAGAAGTACAATTTGAAGGCAGGAGAGCGTCATCGATTCTTTGCTGAACTTTACTGATGCACAGGGTTGTCCGGAAATGTGAAAACAAACGATTACGAGTTGGGCACTTCGTGATGAACGACCGACCAGATTGCAGTTCTCGTGCTTAGTACTCAAAGCGCCTAAGGACTGAACGACCGCTGCTGACGACGATCGATTCAAGCTAATCCTACACCTTTGATTTGAAATAAACATCCACACGCAAAATTGCGTAAAGGCAGCGAGAAAAAGTGGAGCAAAATCGCGACACGCAGAGGATGCATGCGTTACGCGACCGCCTTCGATGGCTCATCAATCACAGGTAACCCCGCCCAGCCACCTTTAAAGCGCCCTTAGGCTTAGGTAACAACGTGATCCGTCCGTTTCCAACATTTCCAAAACTAATCAACCAACAAACATTATTCACCCAACGCGAAGCGCCCCAGTGCTTACCGCAAAAAGACTAGCTCAAAATCCAGGGAAGCAATTGTTGAAAAGGAGAAGAAAAAAGAAAGGCATACATTGCGCAGGCAAGGCGGCACTGTTGCATGAGCAATTATCAGAAATCTACCTTTGATGCAACGGCAATGCGACAAAAGGAGCCCATGACGAAGTTCCATTTTCCCAGCCCCTCTTTACCGCATCAGAAAGTTCCGGTTTGAAGAAGTATACAAGAATGAAAGGTAATGCGAGAAAAAAACTAGTCTCGCGCCTGATCGTGCGGTCATGGGGAAAAAACGAGAAAACAAATTGCCACAATGACCTTTTAAGCCTATCTCGCAAGAAAGAGAAACCCGTTGAACAAGCGGCAAGAGCGCTGGTCGATAAGTAAGGTTTTGGCGCCGCTATTCTTCATTGCAGCGATCGACTTAGATTCTGTACACTACGGCAGCGTCAATCCAATTGAAATGCACTCTCAATCAAGTTATGCTGAAACTACAGCGTCTACAAACAGGTAGTTCACTTTATCAAGCAGCTACGTTCAACTCGTACACTTTACCGCGGATATATTATGCAAGAAATGGATTACTCTTAACGGATGCCCTCCCTGTCTCCCCTGGCAGCCATCACTTCACAAGGTTCCTACAAACTGAGCAGCCGTCAAAAAGTGCTCATTGTAGCCATCGTTAAGCTAATATTTCTACCACAGTCGGACCAACGTGCCAAAAGCGCGTTTGAATACAGCACTGGAAGGCGGATAAACTAATTGCTTCCTACTTTTTTTAAAAAGAAAGAATGAATTGCGAATGCCCAACACGACGACGCAACAGCCCATTCGACATCCCAATTTGGACAAGCTGAATCGAATGGCCGCCAGCCGACAGGGGGAACGCGTCCTCACCTTTACCGCTGCCTCTTACGTGCTCGCCTGCTGTCAGCCGGAATCAAAAGGCCACATCGAATAGGACGCGACAGATATTGTCCGCAAAGATTAAGTCGAATATTCATTTGACAGCAGCTCTGAGTAGGAACGAAAGAACAACGCGTTCCAATTCTCATTTTAGCGTTGTAGCGGATAAATTTTCTGGTAGGGAACTTGCGGCGCAGCGATGCGCAGATAAAAACTCTTCGAACAATAGTCGGTTAAGAAAAAGTTCGACTGACATGGCATAAACATACGGGGACGTTGCTTTTCGCCTTCGAAATTCGACTTGATGGAAAAAAAGGCACTTACTTCATCCGGAGATTTTTCGGGATATTTGTAGACATTGTGACGACGATGGATTGGTTCGCCTTCGATCGGCGATCTTTCGTGAATGAAAGGCAGCTCGATGGTTGGATTGTTGCCGGTGAATCCGGTTGGTCGACGAGCACGGAACTTACGACCGTCCGGATCCGGCGAGCTTTCGCTGCACGGGGTAAAACGACCCTTCATTATTGTCCCTTCTCGGAGACGATGGCAATCATAGTGGCTTTTGTTCAACGATTGAAAGGATCGTTACAACACGGCTTGGATGGTCGGATGGTCGATGCCGTTCTTCTTCCAACAGGGTCGGCTGAAACTGCGAAGGACTGTTAAAAGTTGGTCGACCAAGCGAATTAGATCGCGAACTTGACTCGGAAAAAGCAAACACACACACACACATACATACATACACAGGCACACAGCGACGTACAAACAGAGTGGCAAGTAGCAGCTGGTGACTGCACGTCGCGGACCAGTTGTTGCCACGACTTAGGCTCCCCTTTGGAGTATGATTAATGCCTGCAATGATACCGGACGGCGACACGGCACAACAAAACTGACATTGCGACATCAATCAGTACAATCCTATGCGTTCTGTGCGACTCCATTGCACCGCCGCATGTGGCGGCCTAAATATCTGAGAGTCGACTAACCTCCATTTGGTTGGCACGCTACTGGAGAGGATAAAGTGCAAAATCGCGCGCGCGCGCCATGTCGCAATGAGTTAAAGAAGGCCAATTCAGCCGACAACAACAAAGCCGCTGACCACGGATGCATTCAAGGCCGACCGGCGAAAGTGATGCTGCCAAAAACAACTTGCAAAGCGGTGCGACCTCTGTATGGCAATGATGGTCCGCCCGTTCAACTAGGCAAAAACAAGCGTTCGAAAGTTTTTCTTTCACCATCGTCTTACACATCTGGCACGGACGCCGGCAAGTGACAATATTCCATCTCCGACGAAGAAGCGACACCGCTTCCGCTGCTTTGGAACGCAACCTGCCGTTTGGACCGGTTCGGCTCATGCCGGTCCGCTCGTAAGCACTACTTGGCGCGCGCAAAGTCCAAAAGCATTCAATGGCCAATGGTTTGCTGTCTGGAAAAGTGAGCCGACCTGAACGTCTCCCAGTAAGGACTTCTCTGTGCCGCATTGACAGTTTGGTTAAAAGCTTGTAAATAGAGCGCCTCGTCCACGGAATGGATGACAAATGTGGGATATTGGTATAATTGAGTATTCAATTGAATAAACAGGTATTGGCGACATCAGGCCATACGTCAAGTTGGCTCCAAAGCGAAAAGCTGCAGAAGTCAAGCATGCACAACAGGACGATCTCTCTCATTGCTGCAAAGTCACTTTCCAGCAACCACTGGAAAGTGATTCCCAGTATGCATGGGAGCTGCTGCTGCGCCTACGGGAACCCATTTAGCCAACAGGATCGCTAGCAAGCTATCGGGCGAAGAGGCGTTTAATGATCTAATGTTGAAGATAACAAAGGCTTCAAAGCGTTATCAGCTTGGTTGAATAGCAAAATTTTGGAATGACACGCGAGCCAGACGAAACAAGCTTCACGCGTTCGTCAACAATGTAGTGGAAATAATTATTTGTTTACTATGCTCTTCTTTGGGCATGCGTAGAGCGGATGTACTCGTCATAAATGCCGAAGGCATGCAAGTACTATCGGCTGGGACAAAAGGTAAGCATTGAAGTAAAAGGCTAACTGTTTTTCTAATTGCTACTGGAAACTGCTGGCGCGCGCCGAACGCAGCAAGCAAATATTTACTTCCTAGAAGATTCATGAGAAAGAGACAGAGGCGACAAGCCACGATGTAACCGACGACGGGATGAAAACAAAGAAACGGCCGACGCCTAAGGCGGGATAGTAGTAACCGGATTACGTTGGAGATTCGATGAATAGAAGAAAATATCAATTGCTGTGTGGCACGATAATAGCTATCAGCACGTGTTAGATGTTAAGATCAAGAATGAGCACGAAAGCAACACGATTAGGGTAGTAAGCACACTGCCGCTATTTTGAAACCGGAAATTTGACAAATTTCTTTACCTGACAAGGCGACAGACGCTCCAGCGAACATTCAACATACCGTCATCGCCTTTCGTTCTTTCAACGTGTCAAATCTCAACGTATAGGCGTGACATATCGCGCTTTGCTGATATTGAAAATGTTCTACCGACCGGCGAAAGGACCACAAAGCTAACAGAAGGTATTTCGGCATAATGATTACGAGCAACATGCTTTCTTTCGCGGTGGAAACCTATAGAACCTTTAGACCTTGGCTATAAGCACTTTTGCGAGAAGGTTGAAGCAATAAAGACATATTTTTCGAAAATCTCATTACCAACTCGTGGTCTATAAAAGAGCAGATCGAAAAGAGCAATAAAGGTTCACGTTGGGCCAACGCCTAAAGCAAAAACAAGCACGTAGTTGCGCTCGTACCGCCCGTTCGTTGATAAGCTTGCCATGACACAGCCAGCGAGAAGACTGAGCGCACAAACACACGTTGGCTATCAAGCTAGCCAAGCACCAAACAAAGTAGAAGCACGGCGACTTATGCAAAACAGCAACTTCGTAATGTCTTGCCAAGATGCGACCGCAAACCATCCCGGCGGAAAGCAGCTCGCATAAATAGCGCCCCGTGCGTAGAGAAGTTTGGCAAAACAGCGTTGACGAAAACAAATGGCTCGCTTGGCCGACCGCAAAATGGTAGAAAACGAAACGTAAACACTTTGACACGAGCTTGATGTTGGAACGACAACAAACATCGGTAGCAAAGGAAAAAACTTAAAAAGTGGGAAAAACAATTTCCAATCGACAATGCTACACTTCCGCTTCGGCAAACGGGATCGAACAACTGTACGAACAGTCTTTCAAAAGAGC
Organism: Trichuris suis; assembly: GCA_000797535.1. Lineage (NCBI taxonomy): Eukaryota > Metazoa > Nematoda > Enoplea > Trichinellida > Trichuridae > Trichuris > Trichuris suis. The sequence continues at coordinate 1,899,005 of KN538378.1, forward strand.
ACAGCCAACGAGGCAACCAAGCTTGCCTGCGTTTCCATGTACGGTAACAAAAGTCGGCGTTTTTCCTTTTTAGTTTATTCCCTAACGCTGCCACGTAATAATCTTTTCTTGAAAACAATAAAAAATAAATTGCCGCGTATGAATGAAAATTAGCGTTTCGCCGAAAGGGCGGAGTTCACTTTGCTTTAAGTATCACTGAACGTCCGTTGAAATTTAACGTAACTTTAGGGCAAAAAGATGGAAACGGAGCACATTTGGGAGCACGACGATGCGGGATTGGACTCGAACATCGTACTGCAAAGCTGAAAACTGATCAGCGTACTTTCGAGTTCCCATTTTAAATTTATGGATTAAATATCATAGCTGCAGCGGACGTTTTTGCCGCGCGTTTGCAACAGCACCGCTGGAGGCTTTAATGAAGCAGATTGGCACTCGATTCGCGCGTTTAAACAAGTTTCCAAGCACAGTTTCAAGAAATTCACCATTTGACGTAGTCTTAAGTCAGCTCTTCTTGACAAGCACTTTAGCGAAGCGCAATGTAAGCACAGGAAAGCAGCGCAAGGCAGACTGAAGGAAGGCATTTTTTTTTAGCGTTTCAACACTGCTACGTCAGTTCTCCTAATTAGCAAAGCATAATTTTGCATAACAGACCTTCTTTGTGCCTATTAACGCGTGGCCAAACAGGAAAAAAAATCCGTCCTGCCAAAATAAAAAAAGTTAACTTCTTTATTTAAAAAATGTTTTTTTCTGTTTGGATAAAAAGTTATGCTCAGGTTCGTATGAAAAGTAGGATCGCAAAGCTTGACTAGAAGCTAAAAAGCACTTTAGCCTGAAACGGTTCGTGAGAACATCCATTCTGGTGAATAAAAATGATTCGCAAGCTTTTAGGCGTTTTTAGTTTGCAAGCGTTAGTATTGAAGTTTCGAAAGGATTGAAACGCGGGCTGTAGGCTGCTCAAAGGCGGAAAGCTTGAAATTTCTTTTGACGTAAGCTTTCTCAAGCTTGCTCGGTGAACTATGGGACTGTTGTTCGAACATAAGAGACGAAGTGCTCGACGTGTTCGTCAATAGGTCTGCGAAGTTGTTGCCGCTCTGCGAACTGGCTTGTCATTTTTCAAACGCGAGGAACATTGCCACAGTTGCCTTCGAACTTGGGCTTTCTATTCTACGCTGAACCGCTGCGAACATCCTGTGTTATCCCGAGAAATGGCGTGGCGATTGATTTTGCGGGGACCCGCAAAGCATTGCATGCCCTTTGAGTATGTGTCGAGACTGTTGTTAAATTGCGCGAATTGTGCATATGTTGTTTTCAATTAATAAATTAGTTGCTGCACTAAATGTAGAGTTCTACCACTGACAACGAGTTGGTATGATAGGCTCGAACGACAAGTCAATGGTTGCCCACTTGACAGCTCTGATTTTGCATGTACACTTTTCGTTTAAAAAAAACTTCTCATCCAAATGTTAATTTAAATCTTATTTACATTACTTCTAGCAGGCGGCGTCTAGCTTCACGCTTGCTTGAGGTACTCCTTGAGCAAATGAGACAAGAGGCTTTTCAGTCGACAATCTTTTGACCTCATGCCAAAGGAAGATACGCACACTGGTTTGCACATTGCGTTGCAAGCCTTTGCATACTTTCGGATTATGAACGTGGCTATTTGTAAGGCCTATTCGTATCAGCCTGAATATAATAACATAAATTTACGAGTAGTTTCTAGGCTTCCAAGAAGAACAGGTGAATTGGAGCACTGTTTGAGTATCTATTCTGGTCTATAGCCTTTTCGGCTTACGCTTAGCACTTACAACCCTTTTATCGGTTTAGAATGGGTCAATTAGTTCAGGGAACTTCCCTTGAGCGGATATTCCCTTAAGGGAATAATAGCATGAAGCAACTTCTGTTTTAACCAATGTTTTGTTGCTCGTGGGAAGAGAGAAAACTTGCAGCCGTAACGGCCAAGTTCATTTAAGCGCTGATCCGTTGGATCAACGTAATCTTGATTTCTAAAAGCTTTTAATTCCATTTGAAATGGCTGTTAATAATAGTCAGACCTTTAAGCGCCAGAACTGCCTCTCATCGCATGATTAATCCGTTCATTTAAATCCAACAGAGCAAAACACGCTGGTTTGCTAAACGAGCTTAATGAAATCCAGTCAGTCTCTAGCAAGCTCGTATGCCCTATCTCTGTACTTTTGATGCCCCTCAGACTTTTCGTCGAAGGCAAATTTCATGTTTTTCTAACTATTGTTTCAATTATGTCCATAAGAGTCATTTTTATCCACTAGCGAGCTGATGAGTCTATCCTTATTGAGCACTGGATATCCTGCATTTACTTATGTTTACTTGTGAATAAGTAGCTATTTTAAATGGATCGTTTTTGAATTTATAAAGTACAGGATGTAACTAATCATATTCCTCAGAAAACGACAGTTTTAGATGAGTTGTTATCAATACAGCTGTTTTAGGCAGAAACGAGTACCCTCCTAAATATGCTAGTATGACTGAGCCAACCGGGAACTTATGTTTTCTTCAATTTCTGAACTCTTAGTGATTTTAAATGCACTCGATAAGTTCTAGGCTACTATGCATTATTGTACTTTACCACAAGAACACTGCTGCCATCAGCCGGCTTTTGAAAGGGCTACAGCTCGAAATTCAATCAACCGTCCTTATATTCTGCAGCGACGAATGAAATTCAAAACTGGATTCGTTGAACCAAATGGCATACCTTTGTTGTTAAAAATTGTTTTCAACTGCTGCCCTGCAATAGGCTAGTTCCATTGAACCTGTTCTGCTGTGCATCTGCCAGTTGAAGGTCGCCGGAAAGACGATGGGCAATAATTTTATTTCCAACACTAATCCCTTGAATAATAGCTGACCGTTCCTTTAGTAGTCTGTTACAACTATACTATACTGAACCTGATCAACTGAGACTTCTGGACGCGAACACGCGTATATATTTGTTACACAGTCTTCAACGTTCAAGAGTAAGAAGCTATAATCGAACAGTGTTACGAAAGTGATCACCGGCATGTAGCAGCAACCACTGCCTTAAAATGCAGCAAAGGCCAAGCACTGTTGATCGATTTTCGTGTTATGGCTATTGCCTTGTAATGCGTCATTTATTTGTCACGCGCTTGCATTTGTGAGATAAATTTACGAAGCTTCTGGAACATCAACCGTGTTCCATCGCCAGTCTTTGCTGGCAAGGGCAGAAGACCGAATCTTAAAGTTTCGTAAAACTATCTCCTCGTCTGATCAACCACACGCGCGATTAGGGCATCAGAAACAAAGTTCCTGCCACCAGAGTAGTTACATCTTTAATCGAACGGTAGATATAGTATTTGAAAATAAAATGGGACAGCTACAACGTTGTTAAGTCGATAAAGCACTGCCTTAGGGAAGCAAGTAGTTCTTAATGCCAATGTAGTAGCTTTCTTTTGAAAAGGTAATATCTAACCCATATTTGCAAAGTATAGTAGACAAGCCGTCGAGCGACTTGGGTCAAACCCCCCATGAGGCAAGGACCGACCCAGGAGGGCAAGGACGCGAGAGCTGTTGACGTAAACAGCGTGAGGACGATGTTGCCCAGCGCCATGTGTCATGAGAGCTGCTGTTGACAGAAATAGATCTAATCAGCCAACAGTTGCATGACCTGACCTGACCCCCCGCGAAGACGAGAGGACTATGTAAGGAGGAGGACGACCGCTTCGGGTTGTCGATGCGGACGTCTTAGCGTGAGGCTGTCGCAGTCACCGCAGTCATACCGTTGTGTTGATTGTTGGACAGAATAAAAGTTACGGTTCTTACTAATGCATCTTCTACACAAAGCTATTCAGAAATCAATGTTCAACAGTGAACTTACATTTGTGAACACCTTACTATGACTATGACCACTGGGCTGCGTGATTTCATAGCAAGGCGCATTTCAGCCTAAGTTGTGCCAGCCGTAGTAAATTGCTGCAGTCCATAAAAGTCTTTCATTATTAGCAAAGGAAAGTAACTCTATGCACTAATAAATGGACAAGCAGAAACTACGGAAACGTAAGCATCAAGAGTCGCTCATTTGCTAATATTAACAATACCTTCAGTTGACGATAATTCACAGTATTCACCTACCGCTTAGCAAACTCCTACCAGGAAAGCAGTGCAGTAGTTTGCATACAGAAATGATTTGTTATACTCAATAAACATTATGTTTCACTTAAAACTTTATTTTCCGGTCTCAGGAGACAATAGATAATAATTTCCAGAAAAAGCCTTGCTCGCTACTACATTGCTCTGTAGTGCACACTAACTTACGCCCGTTACATTTTGTAAGGCAAACGTGACCACAAGATTGCGTAAACTTGCCAAGATAGGTTTTTTGTATAAGCAAAAGCAAACAGGCAGATACAATTAGTGCAGCAAATATTGAAACGAATCTTAATTTCATCAATGGAATTCTGTGCATGCAGCATTATTAAGCAACGAATGTCTGAATTAATATATTCAGAAATGACAAGGAACGCAGATGCATCATAAATGCCAACTGCACAAACAGATACGGAAAAGCAGACGCTCACAGTTTGTGGGATGCTTCATTCGAATAGATGTGCACTGCGTTTTGCAATTTTTCTGAACAATCGGCTGTCTGTTCTTTCCTGTGCAAAATTGGCCTATTGAACATGATAGACTGTTGACGGTTCAAATGACTTAGACAATATGACGCAATGTAACAGACATGTTTCGCCGTCAGTGTGGTGAGAACATCTGTGCAAACTTTCATGATAAGCGTTTTAGCTTTCTGCCAGTTGGTGTTGTTTGGGTAAGGCGCTATACTCTCCTTTGAATAAACGGCCAACTGCACTTTGCTTATAACTTACGTATGTTATACATTTCCGCTTGACGCTCATCAGTTGTTGTACTAATATTTCAGGGAGTTGCATGCAACTATTATAGTTTAATGCTCATTATTCACAACTACTAAAAACTCATTAATGTCATATTTTATTCACTTGCATGTCGCCCAAGCTTTCTCGTACAATCGAAATACGATGACTTTGCAACATTTGGTGGCACACAAGCGTTTCAACTACGTTTGCTCATTGCAGTTATGCTTCACCACAGTAAGTGTACATGGACGCAGCGAAACTGGGCGCACGCGCCCCGAGCCTGTTTAAAAGTAAAAAGTATTATTTGTAAACTTTTTGCTATAACCCGTAAGAAAATTCAATGAAACTGTTCGAACCTGTTAAAAGAGAAATTACGCATTCCAAGTGAGCTACCGTGTTTATTGATTTTCGACACAACCTGCGTACCTTCGCAGAGCTCCCATTGAAATGGACCCATAACAATTTTGATTTATTAATACTTAGAAAATGCTACTTCTTGCTGCAAAAAAGTTCAGTTAGCTTTGAATGACTGGTACGGAATTGCACCAATTATTAAACTGTTATGAAGCTTGACGGCTTTACAGCTCGTTACTTTCGACCATCAGTAATAATGAAGGCAGATCAGTTTCGCTGTTCTCAATGCCAGACGACCGTTCATGTTGAATTATTTAATCATTCTTCTGGGCCAAACACAGTAATTACCAATCAATACGTCACGTGCAGCATTTAGGCAGCTACGCAGTGAAATGTTGCAAAATTGGACTTTTACTTCTTTACCTTATTACAATTGCAAACTTTTAACCATCGTCACTGCCGTGCAGTCGCAGCGTGAAATTATATTATTCAACTGGTTGCAGTTTTTCTGCCTTCCAAAGATTGGCTGTTTCTTTCCATTTGCACAGTCGCATATGGAATCATAGTCATTGCATATTTGCATTTTAATCTACGGACGCATGCAAAAGACAGATACGATGCTTAAGTCTTATTCTACCTTTACTTCCGCGTAACTCGGACGAAAATTGCTGACGACGAGCTTAGGCAAAGATCTCTGTTTTAAAATTTATTATTGAATCAATGCCAGCTAAAGACTTTAAGCATCAATAATGGAAGGGACGAAGCTCTTGGGACAAGCTGGTTAAATCCAATATTTTATGCCTTTGAAGAACAGAATTCATCCTGAAGTAGAGCGTGCAATTTTACCATCAAGCGAATGGAAGGCTTGCTTCCTCATTACCATAATTAAGCTTAAACCCCTTTTCGGAATGGAGCTCAACTGCGGCACCAAAGGCTGCGTAGCGGAGAGTTCTTTTGCAAACCTGATTCATAGGACAAATTGCGCAATTATGGTTTTTGTTTCCCAAAGGTCGAAATTGTTTAGCAACCTTTTGCTCAGCGGAATTGCTACCTAATCTGTTTACCAAAACTTGCCTAAGGCTTAGGATCTAAAGGCTACGCGTAAGCCTTAAAACAACGGAGCAGCGTAGTCCTAAGCCTGTTAGAGCAAAAGATAACAGCGTAAACTGAATTAGTAGACAGTGAGCAGATTATTGGAAAGGCGCTGCAACCATGATTTCAAAATACGCTAAGCGTGATCATTTGCGGTAGTTTGAACAGTGAAGAAGACGGCTACAAGCAAAATCTGCAAGTGCTGTGTGTTTAAGTAACTTCCTGCTGCCCACTTTTTCCCTTCCGTCTTATCGCATCGATTGGGCTGTACAATATTTGCTGGAGAACTGTGTAACATTTGTAAACAATGAACAGCAATCATAAAGAACTTGCTGAACTAAGAAGGATAGTGATAAGATTTCCCAAAGCGGCCGTATCTTCAGTAAAGTCGATTTCCTTCATGCGTATGTAAACTTCAGGGCGGAAAGTGTTTGCTCAAACTGCCATCCTGCCACATATTGTAGGATTCGCGGCAAAGATGTTAGCTAAAGGCTAACTGTTTTTAAAACGAAGGCAGATAAGTTTCAATTGTAAAAACAAGGCCACAGTCAGTTTTTGTTGAGGACTAAGAAAGACGAAGTGTTCTAAACGCACATTTTCCTAAATGCTGCTCAAATGAATAAAAGTTGACAACCTCTGACCTGACTAAGGGGGTTAGGGTCAAAATCCCCAAAGTCGAAATCCCGATAGGTCAAAATCCCGACAGTCGAAATCCCGCATGGGTCAAAATCCCGATAGGTCGAAATCCCGAATAGGCCGAAAATGCAAAGCGTGGCCTTGTTTAGGTTGTGCATTGGCATCTTCTAGTTTTGGATTAGTCGAAATGACTCCTTCAGCATTTGCGGCTCACCTATGAACACAGCTGGTTTTTCTTCAGCAGTGCAATCTTTTTACTAACCATAAGAAGGCAAAGAGATCAACACGGTTAACAAAACTAGAGGAAAACTAGATGTCAATGCACAACTGAAGCAACGCCACACTTTACAGTGCACTTTCGACCTATTCGGGGTTTCGACCCTTCGGGATTTTGACCCGTCCGGGTTTCGACTTTCGGGATTTTGACCGCCACCGTGACTAAGGAACAAGCACGCTATAGGTGTATACTTTTCCTTTCCTAAGTATATGCAACTATTCAAACTACTATCTGGAAAAGCTATGCGGCAGCTTGTTTTCGGCAAGGTGGTGAGCAAACGCGTCGCGTTTGTTGTTATGCAAGACACAGTGGGCATCGCCCTTGAAATCTACTTCGCTTAAGGTAAACACTTACGCGTGATTTCCAGAGCTATCGAAACTGCTTGGCATCTGGCAGTAAAGGTGTTCGCACTGCATTCCGGTGGATTCGAAAAAGCCTTGTACGGTTGCGACGTCATACAGTCATTGCCTCGTATTTTAGTTGTGCTGAGCTAAAACAAATTCAATTACAACAGGAAGCAGCTGGCATACGAATGGAGGCATCCTCGATTATGCATGTTCGCTAGAGCGATTCAAATAATTTGCAAATGATTTTTAAGCCCGCTTGCTGAACCCCGTTCGCGTTGGGAGAGTAGTCAGAAACTTTAAACATTTAGAAAAGCGTACGACATGTTCAACACCCATTGTGCAGATTTGCCAAGAAGCCAAGACTGTCAGCGCAGTGACGATGCTTTCATATGCCCAAAAAACGTTTCAGACTTTTTTAAAAATTGTCCTGAGGATAATGCGTGAAGTTGCGACGATTTCGCTTGACTGACAGGACGAGCCCATTCAACTACCAAAAGCAGCTTACTGCTTCGGTTTGTAGCTTCATCATCTTGTTGAACTTTCAGTTTACGTGTCGCTCCAAAGCATCGTTTGATCGCCGTGTCCACTTTTGCCATCAGGGAAATTTCCCAGGGGCTTTAACCTATTCCACATTTTACAAATAATATGATCGGTATAGTCCTCCAAGTCGGCAATAATTTCTTGCTAACATACTTGTACTAATAAGTAATATTTTATCAGTGGAAGTAGCAGCAGGAATATGCTTCTTTTGGAAAACCATTGTTGCTCCATAGCAGGCCATTCATCCTATACTTTCGAATTTTTGGTTTCAAAAAGTTTGCCAGATAGTAACTTCCTAACGGTTGGGGCAGCATACCCATAGAGGGTGCATGTCGAAATCCCGAATGACAAAATCTCGAATGATGAAACCGCGAGTAAAGAAATCCCGAACGATCAAAATTCTGAACAGACGAATTCAAGAACGGTTCATATCCCGAATGTCGAAATCCCGAAAATGATATTACTTAAGAGACAGGGAGGCAAAGCAGTAGTAGTTTTTCTTTTTTGATAAAAGAGAACTATATGGATAGAGGCAACTTTTATAACCACGGCAATCCCTATGGTGAAAGGAGCTTGATGCCTTGTAATTTTTAGCGTTCGGGATTTCGGCCTTCAGGATTTTGACTGTCTCCGCTCATTAGAAATTACGCTGTTTCTTACTAAGAATGCCACTAGAACTCGCAAGTTTTCATCCATCCCGCCATTGCCCTAAAACGAAACTTACCAACGACGTCTAAAAGGAGCCCAACGCCTGTAGACGGCCAAGCAGAGAAGTTAGTTACCACCGACGGGAAGAGCTGCAGTTTTTTGAATCAGCCCAAAGATGAAGGAGGCGCATAAGTTCCAAATAATTTAACAGGTGGTTGTCTGCCTGCAACATATTTACATCTGATTGGTTTTAAAATTCCGAAATTGCTTAACGAAGGGCAAAAGCGAGATAATGAATAAATTAACTGCGCTCTAGCGTGTGGCAGGAATTCTAAGGGCACAAGCAAACCTTGTCAACAATGTTTCGCAAAGCGAGCAACCGCCCCTTCGATGGTGTTAATGTTAACTTATTAACAATCATTATTCGAACTCAGCAAGCGGCACTGTCAACAATGTTTAAACGCTTTCCGCCGTAGGAAGTCACGTTGGCTTCCTGCTACCGCTATAATGCGTACAGTTCTTTATCGACCTTCTTCAGAAATCTAATTCGTATACATTACAATGAGACGTTCTTGTCTAGCCGAAAGAGAGTATAAACTAAGCAGCATGTTTTGCATATCTTCTGCTTTGTTGGAAAGGAATAACACTTCCTATTGCGTGCACTCTTTGCTTATACTACTTATTCATAAATCAGTAGACCATTAACTACTTATTTTGCCTGAAAGCTTAGGATTGACTTTGCCCATCATTACAAATGGAGGTGAGTAGTTGCTGACGTCTGAATGATGGAGAAAATAAATTACACGAGCCTACATTGATTACTTATTTCGAGCGTTAATCGAGTAATGTATCAGCGCTATTATTAATTCGAACTGGCCATCGAAGGCGACAGAACGCTACGGCTAAAGCCGTAGGCAACAAATCACTCGTACAGGTACGGATGTTCGTTTTTGCAAGCTAAGTTTGCAGCCACAAATGATCTGCAAACAAAACAAGCATCGCCTGAGAACTTTTACATTGCTTAAGAAAAGTGCTTCCTGGTTCCTAAGCGAATTTCGGGATTGGATAAAACTCCGTCTTGTAAAGTTGAATTACACCCTATGCATTCCCGCATGATTGCTCATCTATTCTGTTGTCTATCGGTGAAGCACTTACCTTTGCAAGTCGCGCATGGGCGGACGAATGGCTAAGGTTTCCAAGATCGAAAATTTGCAGAGCAGTTCTGTTAGCTGAGCACGAAACTTTAGCCTTTAACAGTTAGTCACTGACGTCATGCGTAGACGCCGTTAGCATCTGAAATGGACGAAGTCAACACTAGCCATCGCTATGGGTCTAATCTACTAGCAGCCATTTATCGAACCAACCTATCAATGCAGAAATTCGATGCTCCTCAGTACAGCGATCTAACAAGCTGGGGCATCGTCCATGCATTACTGAACGGATATGCCAATGGTCAATTGTGACATGTAACTGGAGACTGTTACGCCCATTGCATAGAATTGACAAAAACAAACTTCAAATCCCGGCATTGACAACGTTAGCACAGGTGTCAACGGAAACGGTTATTTAAATTGCTTCCTGCAGTATTCGCAAGCCGAAAATGGCTTTCTTAGATACCATAGTTTGTGCCTTGGAGAATACTGAACAAAATTGTTGTCATTCGGTCGGCAATCTAATGAGTTGTTCAAAACTGAATCGCCTGGACGTCAATGGACTGCCGTGGATAATTGCAGGCTGAAACGTTTAAGATTACTATCAATTGTGAAGACATTGGGACCTTTGGAAGGCAGAAGTGGTCATGGGCTAATTCGGTACGATTCTCAAGCGTTGCACCCATTTTGAGTAAGCTTGCTTCCGTTTACTACTTGATCAATTGCTCGACTAAAATGCCCCATTTCGTTAATAGCACTGGAAAGCTGACCGCTACGCCATTTAATAGAACATCATACAATGCATAGTCATATGATGATATTCAATTTCTTATTGCTTAGCAAGTGATGACCAGCAAGCGATAGCTCAACCCGGTGAATTCCGAAGTTGGTCTTTATTGAGCTCTACTTAGTCCCATTTGCTTTGCAGCAGTTGTTGATTACCACTTCTACTAATATCAGTGGACAAGTGCCTGAAATCTTAAGGTCTTTGATGTTTACAGCTTCCCGCCTTCGATGTCTATTGACACCACGCCGGAATGGATAGCGTATTTCTCTGCTTCCTGCACACTGGGCCAACGTCTCTTTGGAAAGGAACAAGTTCCATGTTACTTCGAGCTCATTGAAAGGAGTAAATGAATACGACCTTATTAATGGAGCGCATTAGGTGTTGATGCAAAAAGCTTTCTGGTAACTGTTTCAATGGAACTATTAATACTTGTGTTGTTGACAGCGTCTACGGAAACGAATGCGAAAAAAATAAATGCCCAAGAGCGAACCTACCTCGTAAAGAACGTATCTTGTTTGGTGGTCGATGTCTATGTTTTCCTGATAAACGCTCATGGGACGTTGCGTATGTTTAGTTGTTGAAAGTGGCTGAAGGGAATCGCGATCGTGTCAATAATGTATATCTTTGCTTTGTAGAACCTATTAAAGGCTGACGCGGCATGCATAAATCTTTATATGCAATTATTTTTTTGACAGGTTATGCCTTTGTATGGCATCTCTTACGTAAGTCAAGTGGCAAATGAAAAAGCACTGCTATGCCTCATGGGCGCTGTATGCAAACGATTTTCTCATAGCAACTTTCAATTAATGCCAGATGGCAACAGAAGCAGGAGGGCTTCACGCGGATTTCGATCATAAGTTGAAACTCGGAATCCCGAATATTCAAAATCGTGAAAATCGATCATGAATTGGTCGACCTTTCGAATGCACATTTTGTCGAATTGGAAAGGAAACAAGTTAGGAACTCTGAACGAGCCGAAATCCTGAAAGTCAAACTTCACTTATGGCTCTGAAGTCCAAAAGAAGAAAATAAAGAGAACCAAGGAGTCTCAAAACTCATCTACAGAGGGGTACAGAGAACAGGACCGCGATACAAAGATACCCTCATGGTCGAATTCCCGTTTAGCAACTATAAGTACAAAACAGTCGCAGTAGGGTCTCCTGACAGTCATGTGGACTTCGAACCATGTTTGAAATTTGGCCTTCGGGATTTCGGGGTTCCTTCTTATTCGGGATAAAACTCGTGCGAGGGTTCCAGACCTGCTCGACAATATGAGTATTGGAAGGTTCAGTTTTCGATCTACACGAGGTTTTGGCCATTCGGGATTTCGACTTTGTCGTCTTATGACCGCCATCAGGACCACGCAGGTCCTTATTGACAGGGCCTATTAACATAATTATCTTCATTCAATTTTTGTGAGCTGTTATATGGAATCCAAATGAATTTTGCGTTTAGAATTGAGTCAGGAGAGTAAGTGTCATATTCTATGCATGAAAACGCTCTATGGCTTTAAGCAACCCTAAAGTTCATAACACGTCTTGTCCTGGTACAGATACAGGCAGTTCTCATATAATGCCTATTCATGAAAGGCGAATTCACTCATACGAAAGTTTGTGAGCTAGGGAACCTTTGCCCGTAACGCGATGCCCTTTTCTGCTCGTATGGGACTTCCTGAAGCATATGATTGTGTACAGGAGTTTTCAAAATCTTGGAGGTGTTTATAGAGTTCCACTTGATCACTTTACCAACTGAGGAGTTTTAACGACTCGATATTGAAAGAGCATGACGACTGAAGCCAGAAAAATCTTCTGCGACTGGAGAATAGAGCGTACATGTTGCATCATGCAGAAAACCATAGAGCAGTAGTTGCAATGGAATAAAGACAATGATAATAATGCGGAATGTAAAAGGATAGCTATTAGACATGTTAGAAAGGGGTTAGGGTCAAAATCCCGAAAGTCGAAATCCCGATAGGTCAAAATCCCGACAGTCGAAACCCCGAAAGGTCAAAATCCCGAAGGGTCGAAATCCCGAACAGGCCGAAAATGCAAAGCGTGGCCTTGTTTAGGTTGTGCATTGGCATCTTCTAGTTTTGGATTAGTCCAAATGACTCCTTTAGCATTTGCGGCTCACCTATGAACACAGCTGGTTTTTTTCAGCAGTGCAATCTTTCTACTAACCATAAGAAGGCAAAGAGATCAACATGGTTAACAAAGCTAGAGGAAAACTAGATGTCAATGCACAACTGAAGCAAGGCCACACTTTACAGTGCACTTTCGACCTATTCGGGATTTTGACCTTTCGGGATTTAGACTTTCGGGATTTTGACCGCCACCGGTTAGAAAGAACTTGGAAGAACAACACAAGCAGTCGCCGTGTGTAACAAAAGCAGTAGCAAAGAGAGGAAAACTTTGAAAACGTAACTTCTTGGTACGGGACAGCAGCGGAGCTACATATAGAGTATACAAGTTTATTGTTCGGGAATGTCCCGTTGCAAGATTCAATAAGCTAATTCCCAGAGCTTTCAGATTAGGCCTACACCCGTCTTCAGCGGACAGATTGTGAATTACTGAACTTTACGCGATTCTCACAGTCTGTCCGCTGAAGACGGGTTTAGGCCTAATCTGAAAGCTCTGGGAATAAGCTTATTGAATGCTACAACGGGATATTTCAGCGACAGTAAACTTGTACACTCCACAGAAAGGAAAACTGAACTTTTCAAAAAGGAACAATATGAGGATATTGTAAGACGAGCGTTCATTTACACTACCTTGACGCAAGCTGATCAAAGCTGAGGACTACAATAGCCCAATTTTTCTTCAAGTTAGAATGCTGCCTTCACAGTAGCATCTAATTATTAACAGTATCAATAATTAAACGCTTCTTAGTCATTAACATCATTTGCTCGTAAGTTCACTGCTTACAACTTTTTTTTACCACATGCCGTATATTCCTTAAAATTCCCTATGTTTTCGAATAAACGTAGTAATTGTTGTCTTTACTATTTCGTCTTTTCTTTTTATGCTTCCCACTTTTCCGTCTGTCCTGGTACTTTCTGGACGTCACTGCGACTTCCGTATTTTCCAATTTGTCTTCCCGTATACGTCCTTTCTTGTCTTCGTAACCAGTTGCGTATTCGCGTCTAAGGTACTACAGACCGGGTGGAGGTCATAAAACTGAAAGTCGGAAGACTGAATGGTCGAAATACCGAAAGTCATATTACCGAATGGTCAGAACGTCGAATGGTCGAATTACTGAAAGTCATATAACCGACGGTGGAAATACCGAACGGTCGAAATTCCGAATAGACTCGGCCCTCGTTATCCGCGGTCTTCTTATTCGCAAATTCCGTATAGCGTGGTGTCCCGGAAAGATAATCCTTAGTGTCCCCTAAAAGATAATGTCACTCTTTCTATCGGACAAACCGCGCTATACGGAATTCGCGAATAAGAAGACCACGGATAACGAGGGCCGAGTCTATTCGAAGTTTCATCCTTCAATATTTCGACTGTTCGACATTTCCACCATTCGGTATTTTGGCTTTCAGTATTTTGACCTTTCGGTATTTCGACTACTCGCTATTTTGACCTTCGATATTTCGACCATTCGATCTTCTGACTCTCGGTCAAATGACCCAAACCTGGACAGATCACATCCACTTGGTGGAGGGTTGCTAGTTGCTCTTTTTCTGTATGTCAGTCCAAATGGCAACATCCCGTGCTTCTGTTCAAATTATCCCGAAGATCAATAACCGACATACCGTTATCAGGGTTGATTTTACGGTTATGTTTTATGTACAATACCTCTTTTGATTCTTCCTTGTGACAAGTGACCTTCTTTGCATATATAATATGAGGGTGTAGGGAACCTCAGCAATGTGCTTCAGGTTCCGCAACCGTCCAGAAAATACCAGTACAGGCAAAAAACTGGTAAGTATAAAAGGAAAAGACTAAATAGTCCACGCTTAGGACGTCTATTTTGAGAATAGGGGAAACGAAACCCTTCACATAGGGCACACTTTAAACTGGAGCGTTACTGTAAAATAACACCAGGCACATCGTTTAGTCGCATCATTGTTTTCGTTCTTCGCCATTGTATAAGCACTGATGACGAGGAAGGGTTCCCTGAAAGCTTTTTTATAATTTTTATTAATAAATGGTTTTTAGCTTCTACTAATCACTGATATTATGAAATTACAAAGGACCTTATTTTCAGCATATTATATAATAAAAACTTAAAATTGCTCCAGCATTAATTAATGAGTATCGTCATGTCTGACGAAGCTGTTTGTAGAAATGTTGTTCCTCATTAGGACAAGCTAACATCGTTTGAGTAGCAGCACTTCGATTTCTGTATAAGCTGAAAGTATGGTTCACAAAAATTCTCAGCTTTTCATCTAGTTGACAGACGGGACACGCTTAGGAGCGTTTGTTACTTCTCAATAGCTAATTGGTTTAGTGAAGTACTCTTGGATTTTAAACGGCATTACTTATGCTATCAACCTCATATCACGGCCAACATTGGCCGTAGAAAGCATTTGCCATCCGCATGATGAAACTGACCAGAACATCCTCCTACTTTTCCATACATGTCCTAATGGCTTTACAATATTAGTATTAATCACTGACGGTACTTTCCGTGTGCAAACTCTTAGCCTGATGAACTTTGATCTTTTGTTTTTCATCGCAGTAGCTTTTACCAACATGTCCAAATCTTTGAAAATTTGACAGCTGCCTCCTCCTAACAAGTAAATACTGACGTTTCAATTTTACTTAGGATGATACAAAACATCTGTGTTCTTTCCATCCAAAAGCCAGTTGTAGCGGACGCGCGCGATTCAACGGCCACTTAAGGAAGCTGAGCGTTCACACGTGAATCAAGTAGTCATTTCTACATTGGCTCGTTATTTAGACACTTTTCCCGTGCAAACAGTGGGTGGCATAAACAATTGGTAATTTGTTGACACTGCATCTCGTGAAGCAGTTTGCACATGCACAAAAATACGCTGATTCTACCTTAATTGCCACTGTTCGCTGCTAAGAAGACGGCCTCATTCGGCCGGTCATAATCAGCCGGCTAGTTACAAAACTGTTCCACTGGGTAACACCTGTTTTCAATACATGCACCCTGCTTGATTGGTTTACAAATAAGCTGCAGTCAGTGACTGACCCCTTCGAGTGTTTGCCAGAGAAACATTTACACACTATCCATACAGCAGATACGATGATGAAGGGTCGAACTGTCCAATCGGAGTGAACTCACATCATCGTAAGCAGTCTCCAAGAATCAAGCAGGGTCACTTGACTGCTTATGGATACGTAAACTACGCGATATCATATAAGTGTTACTAAGAATAAATGAAAGGTATCACGCCTTGTTATAATCAGGAAACGACAATACCCTAATGTGATATCGAAAAATAAACTGCCTAATAAAGTATGCTTTTACAGGCAGCAGTTGCGTTCGTGAACTTTCACTTACGTCAGTCCGTTTGAAATACGTAAGAAAATGCTTCGAAACTAACTTTTCCATCCGCAAACCACAAAGTGTGAACTGTCTGCGAAATATTTTACGACAACGCATAACTTGCCAGCACACAGTGACTTCCGACGAAACTTAGCGCGTTGACAAGCGTGGAAAATATTTCTACTTATAAGATTTCTAAAAAATTTCCGTCTGCTCTATAACACTGCGCAAACAGAATGATCATTTCTACAAGCGTAAGAGCTGTGGCATGACCGTTCCTTATGCGCTTTGCTGAACATTATTTTGCGCAGAGAGACTCAGCTCACTTCTCTATAAATGAATCCGGCATCACTGAGTCGTTCTTAACAGCTCACCAGTTGGACTATAAGATTGTAACCTTAAGCTTCGCCTGTAATAGGCATATCTGCAATTCAAATTTTTGATTTCAAGTTTCCCAAGTAGTTGGCCCCTTCAATGCGTTTGCATAGCGTGCATATAACTCGCCATGAGGCAGAGGTTGTAACGGAAAATCAGCTAGCCGTTCATTGAAAAGCAGTCATCTACGTAATGTTCGACATGTTTGACTGGGCGCTTTCTTTCCCATCATTTTTCATTTAAGTAACCTCAGGCTGTCTAGCAATCCAATTGAACGCTAAGTTGTGCCACATTACGCTCGACGAGGAGTCTCTCTCTCTCTCTCCGTTTCTCAACTTTCGACGCGATTTCGAAGCAGAGACAACGACATGGACTTGACACATGTTGGTAAAACGTTTCATTGACATATTTATTCCACGGTTGGTTGGTGGTCACAGTCGACAGCGAGAGAGCGCGATCATCGTCTGACCAGAGAAACTTCAGAAAGGGACAAGTTAGTCCCGCCTGTTTGCAAAGTAAAATGAGCCTAAAGGCAGCGATGATCGGCCGGACGTGTTGCGGATAGCTGCGATATATTGCTGTCATTTATCGACATGACCGCCGCTTGGCCGGATGATCCGTCGACTTCAGTTAGCCATTAAAATGGCAGTGGTTAGTCAATCACAGTTTCAAGGCCCACATGTTGCAATTAGCTAAAGGAGTGGGGTGAAGGCAGGAAAAACGAAACAACGCATTACGGAATTTCGCGAAATTCACCCTTCAGTAATGTTTGCAACATCGGAACGTTGTCGCGTTCGAAGGAGGCCTGGCGCCGGTGAAATGCAGCACTTTTACTGGCAATCGTCAGTCAATAATGTCCCTTAAGTTGGGTGAACATATGCGGGGGTTAAAATGTTAATCTTGCACCTTCAGAGTTAGGTGCTCAGTCAATCCGAAATCCCACTGTAATAATGAAGCGCCTACTTGAGCGTGCAATGAAGCACTTTTCTAAAATACAGCAAATGCCAAAGATAGCCATGAAGACAACAATATGCGTACTGTTTAATTGCAAGGAAACGTTAATAAATAGATCGAAGGCATCACTTGAACTGATCATATAGAATCAATGGGGCAAAGGCTGATCTGAAAGTAGACGGTTGAAAGCTGCACTGTTTTAAAGCCCATTAGCTTTAGTGGAATTATGAAGGTTGCTACGTTCCTGGTGTTTCACCTGTTGACTACCAAATACAGAATGGGAGCTCATGGAAATTGAATTGTCTATCGAAAAAGGGATGGAGAAAGGGGACTGCGACTGAAGCTGCATTAAAGGGGGTGATGATCGAAAGCTCTTCGGCGCGCTAGTTGACCAAATCGGTGAACCAATCGAGCACAATGGACTTCTGTACATAAGGTTTCCGTCAAGAATGGAGGAAAGGTAATTGCCTCCAAGCGCGTTCACGGTGTTCCAACAGGAAGGGACAGCACCAAAGCTCGCATTACGAAATGGAAATGGCACAAAGGCAGAGTAAGGATATGCACTGGTTAGCTGTTGGCTCAAGAAATCATTATGAGACAACTTTTGTCCACTGGAAACAGCCGAGGGCACCGCGGCAGTCCCATCGTCGAACAGTAGTTTGTGCGGACTTGCCATTTCGCTGTTTGACAACAAATGCTCAATCGTTTTCACGATGTCACCGTTAAAATTCAGAAGAGCCATTTCAATGGTTTCTTTTTTGTGATTTGGGAAAAGGCGCCCAAGAATGTCATAATGACTCAGCTGACTGACTTCTTCATCGCCTGAAGGCTGAGCAGCTGCCAAACGGCCTTTCTCCATACCGAACTCAGTATTGCCATGACTTAATGGCAGTAGGTTATTGCTATTCACTTTATCTTCATTGTCGCAAGATTTGTCTAGCTCATTCCGTTTGCTGGCAGCCGTACCATTAGATTCCACCATTTCGGATAGTGAAAAGCTGCCCCATACTGGGCCAGGTGGGAGACATGGCATACCAGTGGTTTCGCCGGTCACAGTGCGTAATCCAAGTGCAATAGCGTCCTCTGCTGCTTGTTGCCTTTTAAGGCTGACCTGTGCAGCCATGACGCGTTGTCGTTCAGCGATCAAGTTGCATTTGATGCATGTGCAATCTCTGCAGAGAGGAGAATGATGGAAATCACAAATATCGAAATGATGAACACGTAATTATTTACTTGTATTTGCAATGGCGCTTGTGACCTTTCAGCCAGGAGACCATACCATGATTTCTGCATCGAGCGCATTTAGGTCTTCGTACTCCACGTTCAGAGTGAGCGTAGGGCAGCAGATCCGTACCCCTCATCATGATTGTATCGTTAATAGGCTGCTCGTAGTCAGCGTTTCTGAATGTTGCTGCTTGCATCTGCCTGTCGTGTACTCCAAGGATGCTGTGCCACGCCTACTCCTGATAGCTATTTGCTACCTCGAAAACGCTGGATTATGATTGGCTCAGGACAGGTGTCAGCCACCAGTGAGCCCCCGAGGGCGGAACAACCTGAGCTATGGATTGCTACTAGACGACCTTCAAAATTGGATGCAAACGGTAACTAAGTCGCTCAGCTAGTTTTCAACAAGTGCTTAGCACCTCTCTTTTCAAGATAATGCTAGCAAGTCAGTCATACGCTTTTATCGGAGCAAGCACTGCGTGGGATGAAGAACATTAGAAGAGCACGACTAGAGGCTGTGTGAATTTTCTGAAGAAGACTTTTAAACAAACAGGCTACTTTATTGCAACACGCAGATGGCAATAATAACGGCTAATGCGGAGACATAATTAAATAGGCGCGCATATGCGCCTTCTCACCAGCAAACAAACGTGTCAACTATTCACCTACGATAGCAAAGGCAATGAAGGAAGTCTCCTACTTCCATAATCTGTATAATGTCAGATAATGGAACTACGAAATGTGAACCCTACTGTAACAATGTTGACGAGCTGTTTCAGAAATCGTGACGCAATTTGTTGCCAGTAATGGTCAATGCATCATGACAGCCCTGAACGATCGGTCAGTTGAAAACCGTATCTACTTGCGAATGTGTTGCACAGCAAGCGTACTCTCATCAGCTTTGTCTCTTCCGCATTAAATGCCACTCAGTTGCATCTGCATTGAAAAGACCCTTATTCAGTGGAAAAAGCTGTCAAGAGTCAGCTTGTCCCATCTTAAGCATTTATGTGGAAAGGAGGCCACAGATAAGACAAGGTGAGTCCATAAGCTGATTCATTAAGAAGTTGGGAAATCAGTCTCTGTTATGAAGTCTTTTGCTTTTCGTAATGGAAGCCGTTAAAGTAGTTGTGAAGTAAATGGCATACAATTCGGATGGAAAGGAGAAGTAACAGAAATGCCCTTTGGCGTGCCAAGTTATGATCTGAAAGAAGCTTATGCCCCAATATTGCGAGCCAACCTTTCAGTAGCTCAAACTATCACATGCAACAACGTAATGATATTAGTATCATGGTGAAGGCTTTCAACGAGAAGATAACCCTCGTAAGCAGTCGGGTAGTATTGACACGTGAAAGTTGCACTTAAAGGATGCAACTATAGCGCGAAAGCGAACAACTGCCTAATAAGCCGAGTGTAGCTTTAAGGCCAACGGACAGTGTGAAGTGATGCCTAAAAGTATGTAGGTACATTTTCGAGAGGCAATACACATACATGTTCTCGCGCGACGACTGCACTTGACCTGGTCAACTTCTGTTTAAAGTCATCTCTCGGCAAGTCACTGTTTCCGGTCAAGTTCTCTTCCTGCTTACCCCAAGCAATCAAGGAGCTGTACAGCTATTTTGGCACTCTCGAAGTGTCTGCGTTTGTTTCCAGACTAATTGGTTCACTTACAGTAATGGAAAAAGCGGCTAAACTCAGAACACACGCTCATGTACAGGACTTCATCAACTCCATTAAAGGATATTACATAGAATACAGCTTCCCACATTTGGCACATGACCCTTCTTAATAGGTGCGTAAGTTTCCACACCCAACTTTATTTTACGAGAAAACTAGCCTGCTAGTGAAAAGACGAACTTTATTTTTTTGAAACTTTCCAGAAAAGACAAAAGCCTCTCATCTTGCATAGTTCGTGTTGCTGACGAGTCAGCTCATCAGTAGATATTGATGCAATAAGACGAGCCCTTCCAACTTCGCGGGAATATGACTGAACGAGTCTGACTAAGCTTTTTTCATACGAGCGAAGTAGAAGTCCGCCTGAGTCACCCGAATCCTGCGAAGGACGGATCAAATGCGCATCTATCGAGAAAATTCGCGAACAAAGTTGCGTGGTGGAAATTTTGCCGCTAACAAATATTACTAAATACTGATACGTACATTGTTCTCTGTGGTTGCGTTCAAAATCCCGAATTTGCTTACGTCTTTGCTAGTTCAACGGGTTATCAATCTGCTCTTTTGTTGCATACTTCAACCGTCCCGTTCAACTCGCCAACCGAGGAGCACAACGTGCCATAGCTATGAAAAAGCTTTCGGGATCTTCATCATTCGGGATTTTGAACGTTCACGATTTTGATTTTCGGGATTTTGAATATGACCTTGTTCTCTGTGGTTTCCCTAACAGCTTCCCTATCCATTCATTGGTAAGGAGCTTTTTTCGGTATTTTACAAAGAAGTGGAAAAAGGAGTGAAAAAACCACAATGAAAATCCGTCACTCAGTTGCAAGAGAACCTGCCTTTATTACTAATAATATATATGTTACAGGTAATGTATGAAACGCAGGCATTCTATAGAATGAGTCACGTTTTTAGGCAAAGTATGAAATGTCTGCATTCTTTTAATACTCCGTATACTTTGCCTAAGCATTATATAGATGCCAAATAATATTTAGGCAAAGTGCGAGTCGCATCTTGCCAGCGGAGACTTTTATAGTCATGTCACCTACGACCCCGCAAACCTACAGTAGCGAGACCTGCGGAGCAAGAAGAGCTGTTTTTTGGCTACGTTGTATCTGTGCCGTCCTTACATTTTGCCATAGGCGTAGGCTAGGGCAGAACACGATATCCGGCAACGTTCTAGGACCAAAGCACCTAATTTCTTCTCGCATCCTTGCCGGCTATGCTGTTCTGCCCTGGCCTAAGCCTAAGCCAAGATATAAGGAAAGTATAGTTGGCAAAGTGGCGAGAAAAGCAGCCTACTTTGTTCCGTAGGTGTCGCCACTGTAACCTTACAGGGGTATAGGCGAAAAGACTCGATTTAATACTGTGCCGCTTTGTCATAGGCATTGTATAGAATGTCTAGGAAATGTGTACAATATGAAGGTCACGCGTTGGGGTCATAAATCTGAAAGACCGAATCACGAATAGGTGGAATCCTATTGTGGATGGTTGTCATATGGCAGTTTCTCACTTACAGCTGCTAGATAAGAATGCACTTAAACCTTTAAGGTATTTTTGTACCACAGTCCGGCTGTTCTTGGATCGCGGTTGTGCGGCTTCGAGGCCCCAGCAGCTGACCATCATCATCATCATCATCACACTGCTTTCCTTTCGTTTCCCCTGTGAACCTTTGGTCACCATTCAATGATTTCGCTAGCGGTATGACTAGACGATAAGGCTGAGGCCTACGAATTTTACTTATACAGCAAGTGTTGTTATGATCTGACTTGGACGGACACGATTTTGACATACCAAGATTTCGTGATTCATTTGAATCACTCAGTTACGATTCTGAACCGTTCAAAACTTCAAGCCAGTCCAGTCCGCATTACTACTCATTCGACATTTTCACCCATTCAGAATTTCGACCCATTACGGATTTTGACCTTTGAGGATTTCGACCAATTCCACATTTCGAATTGTTCGGCATTTCGACTTTTCGGAAGCCCGTTCCGTTCAGGGCTCCGACCGCTCGCGATTTCGACCCATTCAAAGTGTCGGCTTTTGAACTCTTGGAATTTACACTTTCCGGATTGTCAGCCTAAGCCGTCTGAAATAAATGTGCTTTGCAAATAGAAGAAAACTGCCTTTTAAGGGGTGCTATGTCGAAATCCGGAGCGATGAGATCTCGAGTGACGAAATCTTGAACAGACGAATTCCTGAACGGTTCATATCCCGAATGTCGAAATCCCGAACGAGCAATATCCTGAAAATGATATTACCTAATTAAGACGCAGGGAGACAAGACAGTAGTAGTTTTTCTTTTTAATCGAACACAACTATATGGGTAAAGGCAATTTTTATAACCACGGCAATCGCTACGGTGAAAGGAGCTTGAGAAAAGGATGCCTTGCAATTTTTACAGTTCGGGATTTTGCCCCTTCGCTGTTTTGACCGTTCAGGATTTTGACTGGCTCCACTTTTAAGGAATATTCCTCACTATTTCTTCTGGAATTGCTCTTTCAGAATTTCGACACACCCTCAATTTCGTCGCAGCCACGTGCAGAATGCCTCAGTGTTTGTTTTTAACGGACGTAAAGTCACAAGTTCGTTGATATTGAAAAATTTGCATAAATAACGCTCACATCACACATTAGTTCACGCCATGTCCCGATATACCCATTACAAAATCTTGTGTGCTCAATTAACTGAGGAGTTCCTGCCGCCTACTGCTATTTCCTTTAATAGAACCAATGGATCACACTGAAAAAAACTCCTCCGCCATTTCTTAGTGTCAGAAAATGACAGTGCAGAAACTGTAATGAACTTTTTAGCAGAACAATTCTGAAGGACTGCTGTTATATCGCAGCGCAGCGCTGAGATGTTGTCAAACAAACAACAGTGAGAAGCTCGTGAAACAAACTTACCGGTAGACAGGTGAATGAACGCTCTGGCAGCATATCAGTGCCAACGAAGAAACAACTAAGATTCTGGGAACATAGGAAGCTCCTTCAATATCAAGTGAATGCGCCAATTCTGATGTCAACACGTGGATAGTTTATGGCTGTCGCGTCAAACCGGCCAGGCCAACTTGTCCAGCTTCTTTGAACACATATCCCTTAACTGTTTCATCAGTGTGCCCAGTGAAGGCTGTCTTCGTTTTCTAAAAGCAATCGAATTGCAATTAAATTGTAAGTTCGATCCTTCACCTCAAAAAAACAACAACAGTCTGAAAATCCATTGCCTTGTTAAATAAATCTTTGCATAACACCAAAGAAACTCGGTCGTCACTGCTGCAGCATGTCAGCTCGTACGGGAGGGATATTTAAAGCAGCAAGAGCGCGCGTAACGTAAAATAGTTTAATTATTCAATTAAGATCCCTGCTACTTGGTCGTACGGTAGACCACAAGGACTCGACATTCTGTAAAGTGCACTTTTCTAGTATTATCTCAACGTTCAACCTATAATACCAACAATTGCTCGTACATCTAAAAACGTGTTTCAAAAAGTAAAACTTGCAACGAAGAAAAATTGACAAAAAACAAATATGCGATTATTTGGACTATAGACCCGCGCACGCTTAGTCCGCATAATCGAGCTTCTACCGCAATTGTTGCGATTTAATGATCACGAAGTAAATAAATAAATATAGTCAAGTCTATCGCGGTACTGTATCTGAGAGCTTAAAAGCGAGCATCGGATCGTCTCTTGTTTCTATAACGGGTTTGTGGCGTGCCAGCAAATGGGGAAAACTAGACTATTGGAAATTTGCTTTGACGGTCCTGTTGATGCATTTTATGCTGGCACCCAAGTTAGCGGAAAGGTTATGCTCGACTTAAGCGAGAACCAGAAGGTCCAAGGTAAAGCACATTGTTTCACCCCTTTGCTTATAAAGTGATTCTCGAGGGTTAGAGTGGAGAGAATTTAAGGGGCAATGGAACACTGAGGGGGCGGTGAGCACTGAAGACATAGGAATGTACGTCTCCTGCCTTCTACTGGGAAAAGTCGAGAAGATAACCAGAATTGGGTAGGTGTATCATGAAAAATGGCGGGAAAAAGCAGCGGGATGTAAGCAGGAGAAGGAAGACGCAGCGGACGATAGCGTATGCCAATATTTTGCCAATAGTTAATTTTTGCAATGTGTTGGATTGAGTCGGCATTTTCCAGCGATCAAGTTGCGCGTTTTCGGGCAAGCAGCGGTGTTAATTCGCAAGTCGGATAAGCCCACTCGAAATCCTTCAGAAGAGGAAACGTACATGGACGAGACAGAGATACTTTTCGGTGGAAGTAAGTTCCTATTGTTCTCCATTTGAATAGCGATGCTTCTTAAGGCATTTGTCCGCTTCGTAACGCGGAAATTGTTATCTTAGAAGTACAACCGTATCCGAGTAAATCGTTCAACGCATACTCGGAATATGCTTTGGTTTTATTTTAAAAAATAATTGTCCTCCATTTCAGACGAGTCATCGTTGACGTCAGGCAGTCTTATATTGTCGAAAGGAATTCACGAATTTCGTTTCCTCTTTCGACTACGAGACAACTTGCCTTCCTCTTTTGAAAGTCCGTATGGATTTGTACGCTTTTGGTGCCGAGCATCGTTGCACCGTCCTTGGAAGCCGCAGCAGTCTGTCAAACGTCCATTTACGGTTGTTGGGCTGCTCCAGTTGAGCGACAGAATGGGAGCTTTTGTAAGTGCTATTGATTTTTAGCAAATTGTTGCCTTGCCCTTCCGAAGTTCCTAAAGGGAAGCAGTAACGATGTTTTAAATCACTTGATCGAGCTATAGTTACCTTTCATGCTAGCTTGAAGGTAGCTACAATGTCGCCTACTAGTCAACGTTGCTAAACGTAAATGCTTTAGTTCTTTTCAGAGAGAGAGAAGTTATGTTATGCCGATACTAATTCATTCCAAAACATTCCCACCTAAAAAAGGTAACATTTGAAATTCCAACTTCCATCATCCGTTTCAAACTGCTTTTGTCGTCGTGCTCCTCCTTCGCATTGAGTAGGTTTATGTGGTGATCAATTTTCGTTTGTATCATTTCGCTAGATCGCTTTGGGATTCCTAAAAGCCCAACTGATTAGTGTGCTCTATTGGTCTTATGAACGATGGGTTAACCAGGTGATTCATAGCCGCTATTCTGGGCATATTCAACATATTTGCTGCAGCACCTGTTTGCAAGAGTTCAGTGAGTAATGTTCTGAGATAGGTGGCTCTTCTCACGCTTCGTAGGCGGCAACTGTTGAGTAGGATATACACTTAGTCCAATGCTCACGTAGACTCTATGTCTTGTCAATATCTTCCTTTACTTTGCTGTCACGCAAAGTGTTAGTCTTAGACTTTTCTGCAAGCTGACTTCGAAATCCAGTCGGGCAGTCTCTATCCCGACAAGTAAAAGTGGCTAAGTCGATTCCGATATATCTAATGAATCAGACGATGTTAGCATATGAATGGTTTCCTTTTCGTTCTTACGTTGTGACATATGTGAATTGCTGCGTAGCTTCCATTCCATAGCGAATGGCAAACGAGTTTTCAATTGTCCCTTTGGCATGCTGAGCCTGTTTCCTTCCTAAAAATCTATTCGTCCAACTGCTGATTGATGTTTACGCCATTTTTTGAATTGTCCAGGCAAAGCACTTCATTGACGATCTGGTTAGCTCGACTCTTTCGAGTGCACTCTTTTTAGTTTGGAAGTTTCCGCGGCACTACACTACGCTGAAAGTGGTCTTCTATTCGTCCTAAGCTGAGAGAGTCGAGACTTACGTACGCTTGTATTTGGCTACGGCGGAGGCGTATTCAAGGTTTCCCTTAAGCACTTTCGAATGAGCTGCATTTCCTGACATTCCGTTTCCTTGTTCGTCTCCGACTTTTAAATGTCGCCTACGTTCATTTGCCTGCAGGTAGTTAGTGAATTCTTCGTAACATCAATCGGTGCAGTACGTATTGACACCGCTAAGTCATTCACTTACTGCCCAAGTATAAGTGAACTTGGTAACAGTTTCGGTGATGCAGAATAATTCACCTGACGTCGTTGTCTTCATCTAGGCAATATTGAAAGCAGAGAAAAGGGGTTAAGGTAATCGAAACTGGCGAGTAACAGCTTTTTGCTGCTCTGATAACTTTCCAATGGCTCTTCAGCCGAGCGGAAAGTTGAGGTATGGAAAATATCAGTTTGCGCATTGGCGAATGTACGTCCAGTTTTTTGAAACTCATTTCATCCGTAGCCGTGGTTGCATTGAACTGTTCTGCCAGTTCTTAGCGTTCGTAGTCGGTGAATAAGTAAAGCGTTGTTAGTGCGTCCTAGCAACACCCTTCGCAGATTGCGTTATTGAGTGGCTACGCTTTTTCCATTCACTTTACAAGTTTCTTCTATGCGTCAAGGCAAGCAAAAGACAGAATTACGCGAATCAACGGAGTCAACTAAAAATATTAATAGTACACAATCGATGACGGGCATTACTAAAATTCAGCTTTGATTTGCAACTGCCGTACTTGGGGCACTATCATTGACAGATGACATAATCATCTGTGAGCACTTTGTCTCGTTTAAGCTGTCTGCTTTACATTAGTTCTTAGTTATGTGTGAGCTTAAACCAATTGTAGTTTGAAGCAAAAGTTTTGCCCAACGTCCCTACATGCACCAGCCTGCTCTCACAGCAATTCGTTAAGCGGTTTTTGTAGCTTCCAGGCCAACGTTGCATCCAGCGCACATTCAGCTTTTGGGAGCGATTGATCTGCTGCGCGGCTGGAGGAGTAACAATGAATTTGAATATTGACCGTTGCGCTTTCGTACCCGGAGAGCACATACTACTTAACGGAGAGGTTAGCAACTATTCGGACAAAAGAATCACTTGCGTGCAGGCATTTTTGCAACAGGTTGGCTCTGTCCCCGCTTTGCACTTTGGCCTTCATGTGTTGTTTGTGCTTAGAATTTGAGCTTCAGAAGCAAGAAAGTGGTGAAACAATGCATGGGCTTAACCAAAATTGGATGTGTCGAAAAAGGTCCCGTCGAATTTGGGGAGACGCAAATTTGGCGTTCCGAACCATTCCCAGTACCAGCTTTACCGCCAACCGACTTGGCAGGTTGCAACCTCATACATATCTCCTACCTGTTGAAAGTAGCGCGAATGTGTGGTTAATATTGTTTTTTCTTCAAAATTGGCTTCATTCTAGTTTGTTGCCGTTGTTGCAAATGGGGGACCCAACGTTCACGTTAGTATTCCAATTGTTATTGGTACAGTCCCGTTGGAACCAGTTTACACAGCACCGCCAAGGCGTTCGTCCATTGCCGCTTCGGCTCCGATGGAACCCACACCGCTGGAACCTTCCGCGCCTCCCGCACTTGAAAGCTTCATTGGGCGTACGTAGTTTTGCAAAGTCAAGTTTGCGCCTTATAATTTTTTCTATTCATTTAGCGCCACCCTCTTATTCCGAGTGCGTAGGTATGTATACGGCAGACATACGAGATCCAGAGGATGAAAATGAGGACACCGAAGGTACATTTCGACCTCTTTATCCAACTTACGCCACATTGGTTGCACCACCACCACCACCACCGCAGCAGGGACCTCCACTCAAGGAGTCCCACTAAACTCTGCTTATCGTTCCATCTCTTTCTCGAGTGAAAGTCACTGGTGAAGATGAAGATTAATTGCAAAGGTTCCGTTCTCGAGTATGACGTTTCGGCTGTCGTCGAGTCGAAACGTACTTTTTGCATTGCTTTCAGCAGCATTCACTATCTGGTGCTTTGCTTTCCACTACGGAGTAAACATTTTATCGGTTTCATTTACGTCCCCTAATATTATTAATAATATATACACTACATAGGCAATGCACGAAATCAGTCATTCTATAGGG
>KN538378.1:1927340-1964157 GCA_000797535.1 Trichuris suis
TCTGCTCTCCGTCAATCGAAGTCGCATCTTGCCCCGCGTTACCGAAAACGGTTTCCGTGCACATAATTCTTGAAGTAAAGAGACCCAAGCCCCCGCCTTCCCTGACTGTCTTTGATTAAGAAGTTCACTTTCGGGATTTCGTCATTCGGGAATAAATCATTCAGGATTTCGTACCTTCGGGATTTCGTCATTCGGGAATAAATCATTCGGGATTTCGTCAATTCGGGATTTCATCTTCGGGATTCCGACCGTCACCGATTTTTAGGATGCCCAAAATCTTTAAGCAATGTATGAACACTTAATATTGTACACATTTCGTAGGCATTACGTACAATGCCTAATAACAAACCGGCAAAGTATTAAATAGAGTCATTTTACCTATGTCCCTGCAAGGCTACAGTGGCGACACCTACGAGAAAAAGTGGGTTGTTTTTTCGCTACTTTGTCAACTACACTCTCCTTATATCTTGGCTTAGGCTTAGGCTAGGGTGGGACAGGATAGCTGACAAGAATGCGAAAACGATTAGGTGCTTTGGTCGTCGAACCTTGCCGGCTATGCTAAGCGTAAGCCTAAGCCATAATATAAGGACGGGATAGCCACAAAGTAGCCAGAAAACAGCACACTTTGCACCCTAGGTGTCGCCACTGTAGGTTTGCGGGGGCGTATGTTTCACGTTGATTTGCGAATACAGCGTTGTGTTAAGCAGTTTATTGAAAAAAGCTTCGACGAAGCTTTCAGGACCCACCTTGTGCCAATAATGTTCAGCGGAGTAAAGACGGCGACTGCAATGATGGGTTTATTAGCGTTCGCTGTAACCTTCTGTTCACAGGCAATGCATGCAAGCGGAGCTGAACAAGTGCACCTAACGTGAGCTGCGTTTCGGCGGAATAATGTCAGGTAGATTACTTCTTATATATGCAACTTTTCTTTCAATCCAACTTCTCGAATTGGAAATGTTGTCCAATACTGTTGTATTATTATTCTTAAGTGTTCCATCGCCAATCGCGTGTACAAACCAACGGTCTTTCTTCAAACAAAGCATAGTCAATCCTTCACGCTAAAAAGTACACAATGGTAGATCGAAATCCAACGAACATTGTTTAAGCTCTTTACGATGAAAGCTAATGGGTGTGGTAGGGAAATTTCCGTGCATACATCCGTTGTTGACTTGTTGCATGTACGTTCTGTGTAATTAGTTACCTCATGGAAGTAACCTGCGTAACCGTCTGCAAAATACAGTTTAATTTGGAGGAGCTTTCAGCAGCGGTCATCACCTGGCTTAACTGGTGTTGAGGTGATCACGCAACGTTCCTTTGCATCATCTTTGGTCTTATTGCTTTCCATGCAAACAGGAGAGCTCTTGTTGTTAAACTTCAAGTAATCCTCAGTGAACAACAAGGCGACATTTCTGCTCTGGCGATTTTTTTGAAAATATAAGCTCGCCAAAGTGATTGAAACTCGAATAGTAGAGTTAGTTGATTCTTTGATCACTTCGCATCGTCCGCAGGAAGTGTGTCTATAAGGTAGGCTATTTGAATAATCAACAGAAAACGCTAAGCTCGCTCACTTCAACAGACAAGAAGCCGTTGTCAGTATGACGTCCGATCTCCCAGTGCCAGGCTCAGTTTCTATAACACTGCCGTGGCATTGGACAATAATACGGCGGAAGTGCTCGTTAAAACATCTGCACTGTATCTTAACCGACCAAGGAAATGCGTTTGCTCTCACTGCTGCTTCTTTAGCGTTGTCTTCTAGTCGTGCCAATCCACAGCTATCAAAAGGCTCATGCGCGTAAAAGGAGATAAGGGAACTTCCAACAGCCTAAATATGCATATCAGATTTGAATAAGCTTCAAACAGCTAAAAGAAAGATAGAAACAATCGGTACTACGTCGCAAGCAAGGAACTAAAATGGACAATTCCCTTTTCTATTAATGCCGATAATGCCTTATTACCACAGGGTTGTCCGAATTGACATTTTCGTACAAAGTTATTAAAGTTTTTCAAAACTGGTTTCTTAGGAAACTTAACAACTGAAAGCACGCTGCCACTTCTGAGTGACAATAAGAATGCAGTGCTCTTTATGACATGAAAAGTGACAACGCTCGATTAGGCCAATTACTAATAGCTTCACTATTAAGCAACTGCTTAGCAAGACGAACTCCCTTTCCTTCTTTCATTCTTCCGGTATAAGTTTGGCTTTGTTTATGTTAGAACGAACAGATGCATCACGTGCTTCCTTTTAACATTCCACACATCGATGTGGAATGTTCGCAATCCGTCTTGCATTAGTTCCATTGTTTATACAAGGATTCTAATTGTCCGGGCCCGTAAACCACACTTTTTAATTAATTGACAAATATTGGAATATTAACACGAGCTGTTCGCCGTGGAATTTCAGCTCAAAGTCAACAACTGCTAAACCAACTGTTCTTTCTTCATTTACGACCGTAATGAGAATTTCATTCTTTTTGCCAAACGCGGTTGTGATTTTTAAATTTTGCTAGTTGACTAAAAGGCACGGGG
The DNA here is from genome assembly GCA_000797535.1 of Trichuris suis. Taxonomy (NCBI): domain Eukaryota; kingdom Metazoa; phylum Nematoda; class Enoplea; order Trichinellida; family Trichuridae; genus Trichuris; species Trichuris suis. Next base: position 1,929,867 of record KN538378.1, read on the forward strand.
AATTTTTGAAATTTCATTTATCACGCAAGCAGTCGGCAGTCTGCCAAAAGTTTGAAGGGAATGAATTAACGCTTAGGACAACTTAAATTATTAATAGCGGCAAAACGCGCGTTGGGCTAACACTACGCCCGCCTGCATTACTGGCTGCGTCATATTCGCCCGTTGAAATGACTTAAACGCGCTGACAAAAGCTACGCTGTCTCTTACAAACCGTGAGTACAGTCGGGACACTTAGAAAAGGCACTTCACAAATAAAAGTAGCATGTGGTATCAAATGTCAGCCGAAAAACATTGCTAGAAGCACTGTAATTGAAATACAGGGCGCCTTGTATCAGGTGGATATGTTTTCACATTCAGACATCCATATGACCTGCATTATTTATGGTTGACAATGGCAGAGATTTCGGAATTCATCTGCTTTTTCAATATGACGGAAGCAGATGAATTCTAAAAGCCCAGTGGGTCTCGTCGTCATACTGTAAGTTTGCCGGCCACCTTGCTCTCCCCTCACCTAAGCGTAAGCCTAAACATAAAGCTTATATTTTCGCTTAGGCTTAGGAAAGGACAGAACAGGACAGCCGGCATGCTCACTAGTAACGGCCGAATAAGATGGTCGCAAACTTTCCAGAAAGGAACCTGCATTTCTCCAACGGTGGGGCGCATAACCGACAAGGCCCTCCACGCCATTAGCAGTCTTAGATGAAACGGCTCAAAGCTGACATAGATCTTTGAAGGCTGGAAGCACTTAAATTATAATGCAACGAACGCAATTCTAACTTATCCCCAGTTCACTTTCGGTTGCTTATGATTCGCCCTATTTCGCGCTGTTGGAAAGCCTTAGGAAAACAGCATACCATAAAATGATCCCGCTAACGGCATCCGTCTAAAGAAACGCTAAGTGATAGCTACTCTACCCTACTTAATGATAAATGATTTCACGAAGGGAAAACTGGTCCACCTTATTCCAACAGCGTTTAAAAGCATACCCTTCCCATCGAGTGAAGTTTGGGAGTAATCGTAATGAAATAGAAAGATTGTTCTACGACTTACCCACGTTTGCAACAGAACCACCGTTACGACAGGGAACATTTTCAGCAAGCTCCATGTTTCACGTGCTGCGCTGAAATATAAGCCACCGTTTCTCAAATGTCAATGTTTGCGCACTAAGTGCGCAATTAGTAAAACTGAGCTATTTGTTCAAGATTCACTTTACTCACTTATCGCAGCTGCAATCTTGTGAAATGGAAAAAATAACGAACAGCCAAAAATAAGACGCCGCATATTGATGTGGCTCGAATTACTTCACTTATCCTTCAAAGTACTTCTTCATTTTCCAAAGGCAGCTTTTAACTGACTACATTAGTTGGGCAGGCAGTTAGCGCGCTATGCGCTCCTTTAGTGTTAACATTAATAGCTGTTAATGTATTATAATAAAGTGGTACGAATTTTGCAAACCATACAACATGAATTACAGCGAAACTTCGTCATCCGGTCTTTCGATTATCCGAATTTGCTGAGGAGAACAACAGTTATACTACGAACGAATAACGCTCATGCTGTGGCACCGTCGCTCCCTGAATGGAATTACTTCCTTCTTATGGCATGCAAAGCTGGCGCTGTTGTTGTTTTTTAAGTCTCAAGAGCACTACCCGAACACGTTATTGCAATAACATGATAGAATCTGACATATAGCCGGTGGAAAGGTTAGCAAATTAGATGCTTCAACATCGTTAGGTCGTTGCGTGCTATTGTTGCAGTTTCGTGCTTGGATTGCTGTCGTAAGTTTGGACATTGTTGTCCTATTTTTTCAAATAACCTAACCTTCACTGGTTTTCTAAAATTGGTTGCTCCGTTTTTATTAAAGAAAACTGTGGTCATGAAAACCCCACAGACACACTACAAAGTCTCCAATATTTAAATATTTTGAATATATATTACAGTAAGCATAGTACCTGCAAGTCAATTAGCATTCCATTATCCGAACAACCCCATGGCAACTGTAGTTCGGATAGCGGCGTTTTATTGCAATGCCAACCTGTTACAAAGCAAGGTGCATGCAAAAGACACCGTAAAGCGAAAAGTGAACGTTTGAATTCGGACGGAAAGCATGCTGCGTAATTTACTATCAACACCAGGTGCAAAGAAAGCATTCAAACGTTCAGTGCATACATATTTCTGCGAATATTTCAAACCGGAACTGGACTTAAGCGAATACAAGCAGTACGTACAGTTTAAGCATGTCGCAAGCCTTTGATCGTACCATTCAATTTAACTGAAAGGCACTAGCGGGTAGCTGCTGAATTCTATACCTCGCGACTTAAGGTTGAATAGACGAGACTGTCTAGCCTTACAGAGATGCGAGGATAAATGAAAAACCAAAATGCGGACATTTTTTAATACAGTTTCCATTATCACTTAAAATAGCAATTTCATAGTGGTCTTTGGTCACGGTTTCTCCGGTTTTGTCGTGGATGCTTGTAATTAAGCCGCACAACTTGCCTTTCCGTTGATCACAAACATAAATAAAGATGAATGCGCATATAATTTAGTTCAACATTATGACTGACCATTTAACGCAGCAATCACGGGCGTTGTCAACACACAATCGACAATAAAAGTGAAAAGGCAAAAAGCTTACCTGACTTCTACTAGTCATTCTGTGATACGGTTGACTTCGGGAAAATGCTCTTTTGAAATATTCCCTTTGGATTTCAGAAAGGCAATGAAGTATTGAGCCGGCATAAGATCCAGACTCTACTATTCAGCGTGTGAGACGTTCAGATATAGCCACTGCAGTCAAATGGCAATGCCACCATATTGCGACGTATAAGAGGATTTCTCCAAGCCAAATAGTTTCACCAATATTCCGCAGTGCATTTAAACGGAGTCATTTAAATAAGGAGGCTACGCAATTCAATTCACCGAGGCACTTTTTAAAAATGATGCACCAAACGAATATGTTCGAAGATAGCTGAACCAATAAGCCGCTGAAACAGAACACGCATTATACTTACAGTAACTCAAATCGATTTGCAAGTACTTCACAGCAGAACAGAAACTTCAAAAGAGCTGTTTGCGCTGAGAGCATATTTCGGCCATATTAAATCAGGACGACTAAGTTTGAATGTCTCCAATTCACTTCTATTAATGTGCATTTATTTACAAGATTCCAACTGACTCTAAACTATCTTCAACCTGCGCACTGGTACCTACTGATCATTTACTACCGTAGTGATTCGTCAAAGCGAATTGCTTTAAAATGAACTGGTTAGGCGAAGAACGAGTTATAATAGAACCGCTCGGACGATCTCGCTTTGATAATTTGGTATGCTTTTGCTCATTTTGCGCGCTTTTTTGCAATCTGTCTTTTTATGGAGGAGAGTGAATTGATCATTCGCTTTCTTCGTAAAAGCCGAGCGTAAATAACAGTACGCTTCAAATGTTTCCCTTCTCTCACACTTGTCCGCTTAGTACAAGCTTGTGTTGCTGCAATTTCTGAAGATTAAATGCGGAACAGATACAAGAAGGAAGTGAACTTCAATTCTTAGGTACGAAAAACGTTTAAACAAAATAGTAGTCGATAGCACTACAGAATTAGGCTAACTTAGTCGGGCAATAATTTTCTTTTCTCCATTGTGCCAGCTGAGATGGGATGTTCCTATTAATTCATAAGTTGCCCTACTTTAACAGGATTATCACTTGGTATGCTGGTTCCTTTTAATCTTGATCTCTTATTATGTGGCCTTTTATGTGATATCCCACTATGGGCGTCTTGCCCCTGTTTTCGGCGTAGCCGTCCATCCCAGCGAAACAGGACATACGGTAAAATGTTGCTTGCCTTATGAACATCAACCTTAAGTGCACATGTTTCAAGATGATGGCGGAAGAAGTGACCTTCGCGAACTTGCGTGGAGGTTTTGGATCTGCCAACCGACGTCGAAGAGATTAATTTTTTTACGCAAAGATATGATCGGCTGCAATCCGACTAAAATGATGAAGATGTTTTCCCTCATCGGCGATAATCACTTTTTACATTGTGCATCATTGGAAACCTCTGTCGCAGCTAATGCACACTTATTAACAGGATAACTTAATGGCAGCCGGCGAACTTGCATTGGTAATCATTTGGCCACAGAAGATCATGGGTAATTTCTGGAAGGCGAAAACTATGAACAAAAATATGCAAAACCCCAACAATTGTTACTGACTACTTTTTTGAAAGCGGAATTTGGAATTTATTTAAAAATACGCAGGTACCTATCTTAAAAATGCGTCGAAATTGCAGCTTGGAAACAACTTTTGGTAATGGAGCCGCGTTGCCCCATTTTGTTAATGCGTAGAGAGACCGTTTCGTCCCATTAAAAGTTGAAGTGCCAAAAACACTGGCAATTGTCCGTTCGAGCCATCGTTGGGTAATTACCATTCGCAAAACGATAGCAGAGTTCAGACGTTTGGTGAATACAGAATTTTTTCGACCCTTTCCTCTTATTTTATAAGCGTAAAAACAAAATCTGTGAGGATAAGGGAGATTGACGCTCTCTCCCTCTCTCTGCAAATGTAATTCATAAATAGAAATTCCTATCTCCTCTTTTATACGCGCTGTGTTAACGCTCGCCGAAGCGATGCTTCTTCTGTTGCATCATCCGGTACACCACAAGCATGATATCCTAATGGTCAACCTCTATTTGCCCGCAAATAGTACAGTAATCCTAAAAATAATCAGGTCTGTTCTACTCGCAAATATACAGCGGGACAAACAGCATCAATTATTGATTTTGCGCGCACCATTCGCTTTGCTAATATCGCGTGAGTCTCCGCAGCGATTATGCCGCAGATTTCGCGCACAAACAGCTATGCATACAGAGATGGCTTGCCCGCAGCTACCTGCCTGATAAAAACAGCTAAATGGTCATTGTTGCGTAAACAGGTACGCCCTTCTTGTTTTCCGTCCATAGTTGCCAAAGAAGAAGCGCAATGAGCATGGCGAATATTATTTTCAAATTTCCAGATTAGGACGTATTTCATCGTCAACTAATGGGGTGGTCGTTTTTACAGAGCTTAGCAAGCCTTCACTGATTAGATATCAGGACAGCGACCGGATTGCGTACGCGCATGCTTTATGCGTTGAGTCTGCCAACGCCTCTGATTAAGAGGAGACACGAAGGAACATTCCATGGACATCGGAAAAAGTCGGAAAGCGAGGTCGTCAAAGTTGAGACTAGAAGGAAACAAAGTAGAGACATCAACTTGGCGGGTGTGCAATCAATAATTGACACCGTTTATCCTACTGTATATTTACGAATTGAACAAACCTGATTATTGTCAGGATTACTGTGTTATTTTCGGGCAAATAGAAAAAGGAAACCGCCCTTTGTTAATTTTTTTGCCAATGCCAATCAACGCTTCAAAATTAGTCTCAATTTGTTGCTTACGTGGCAAAACGCTTGTTTGGCAAAGTTTTGAATTCAACAGAAGAAAAAGGGAATTTTTACAACTGTCTTCTTCTATCCTTCGTTGCTTTTGTTGCCATGCTTGCAGCGGCAAATCACAGCAATGTCAACGGAAGTTATCGTTCATGAAATGTCAAATTTGCCAAGTGAGATAAATTTGCTTTCAGCCTTCTTCTATAAGGACTTTATATGGGTTCGCTACAAACGGATAACGGCGTTAATGCTACGCCTTAGAAGAAGAATGAAAGAAACTAGTTTGACAACAGAAATGTTTAATTCAACAAAATCATACATAATTCACAGCCATGAGTGAGAATCGCAGATAGGAGAGCATTCCAGCTTTGCTGGGGTCATGCGTGATTCGATATAACGGGTTCCATTTTTTCAGTATGATACTCTGGACTGGTCATGTAGTAATGAATTAACAAGTCGTTCAAGTACTTGTATTCTTCCTGCAATGCAAACAAGATTGCAAAGAATATACCTACGTGTGCGCAGAGTATTAAATCAACGTTGCTCTCTCATGCAAATAGATGAGACTTTTAAAATGAATTCCTTAAGGGTTCTTACCCTATGATCGAACAACTGGGGCCTGTTCAGGCGGACAATCTTTGCCGCATGGAATACGTCGACTCTTTGTTCAACGTCTATTTGGTCTATTAAAATATTAATAGCTACAAAGATGCCGCATCTGCTGACTCCGTTGCTGAAACAGTTTCAACTAGAAGTTTGATAATTCTAGATTTCATTTCCTTACTGAGATATAACGACGGTAGGCTTTGTGTCAGGCCGATCAGGTGCTCGCTTTCTCCAGAGGCGCGCCATTTTTATGACGTCGATTAATCCTGAGGTGGACAGCGGTACTCGATGCTGAGCAGGCCAGATTCTAACAGAAATAACGTTGCAAATTCTCGCGTCGACCTCGTGAATGGACCCTTTGCTGTTGACCATCAGTTCGGACAGTATTGAAGCCTGCAGTGCAACAATGGTGTCATAGGATGAGGGGCGCTAGCCGAATGGCACCCAGCAAACACTACCTAATAGAGACAAGCGCATCTAGAAAAACCGCGTGCACACCATGTGAGCTAGTCTAAAATTTGGCATACACCTCTACCGTTAAAACAAATTTTTGCCGTATACCAATGAATCCAATTGGTCAGTTAACTTTCTTTCATTAGTCTCGTTATGCTTGGCCTTTTTCTTTCCCGGTATATCGAAAATTTTCTACAGAACGAACTGAATGAGCCATTTGAAAAAGCATTAATGTTCAAATGCGGGAAAGAAAAATTAAACTTCAACAAAATGAACACAAATCTGGAAGCGGTTATAAGCTCAAGTAATAAAAAACTGATATTCACCTTCTTAACTACTTTGACAATGTGAGAAGTGGCGTACGGATATTGCTGGTAGCTCAGAACTTCAACCACAAAGGGACCATACGCTTGTCTACCTCTTGAGTGGATGAACCGAGGATAAACCTGATTAAAAAGCTGTAAATCGTCATCAACGCAGTCGGTGCAACGTTGGAAGGACCACTTTCAAATTTTCGTCGTTCGTCAAGTTCACCACTGTATGGCAGTTGTGGTCAAAGATCAACGCCCAGAAGCTGTCGATGGTATGCTGCTTTGGCCATTCGGTAACGATCCACTCGTTTTTTCGCTTGAACCCCTTAAAAGCAATACATGAAACCAATTTTTCTGCAATAGCTATACGAACATTTGATGCGACAACATTTTACTCCATTAATCTTCTACACAGGCTCATTTCCATGAAAAAGTCAAAGCTAGACCAAATGATCAACGGTCTGTCGTCTGAGGCAATCCTCTCTTGCAAAATTCTCATGTGCAGTATGCACTAACGCTTACGTCATTTTATGTTTTGCATACATTCATGAAAAATGTGCATACCTTAACATAATAAGCTATGTATTGCTTGCAAACGGAAATAAGAGAAATTTGAAGTCTCGTTCATTGGAAACCGCGGAAACGTTGATGAAGTTCAGCAATCGGATGTTGCAATGTGCAGCTGTAGTGGCCTTACTCCTACGTAATTTGTAAACTCCAAACGCTGCTACTACCTTGCCAACGGGCACGAAAAGAAGCAGCGCGCGAAATCTGAGCGCCTTCTTTAAATTACAATACTCAAATAAGAAAACGCAAGTCTGCCTGATATGGGCAAGAAGAAGAAGAAGAAGAAGTTCAGTACGTATCATAGCCAACTCGATTACACATTAAAATGTTATCAAGAATCTATTTCTACTTGTTTCTGTAATCAATGAAAGCAATAATCCTGTTGTGCCGATCTGTTATCACGGACAGCTTTCGTAACAAAGGAAAGGTATGCAGTTAACCCATTTCCATTCTTAGTTAAAACTATTTCATTCCAGCTCCGTTGTATGAATGGAATCGGCTGTTGCTCCTTAGCCATTCATGACCATTCAAGTGTATTGCGCTTCACGTATAAAATGTGCGCACAGGTCAGAACTTATTCATGCGCAAGTTATCCTTTATAGCTTATTCATAGTTCTTATCGGCATTTGTGGTAATTACGTCATCGCAGTCGATAAGGAAACGTTTACTACTCTTAATTATCTTCAATTCTAATGGGCGTAATTCCTGTCGAGTGCACAAACGATTCAATTTGCTAACTTCCATTCTTTTCCACCATTTAACCGCTTAACACCTTGCTAACAATTGTCCGTCTACTCGAAAACAGATCATTTTTGTTTCGTCCTGCGTGAAATGCTTAGCACCGGATCAATGGCAACGTCATACTATCATTACGAAAAAGGCAAGAACCATTGTAGCAAAAGCTCTGTTGAACAATGTACCATTGGGTGACGCTTTTGTAAACCAACCATACTTGGAACATAGGGAATCGCTAGCTGCTAATAAGGCTAAGCTATATTATATATGCGAAGCCTCAAAACAGGTTGTCATATTACTTGTCACAAGGATGAAAGATCAAATAGAGAAGAAGGCGCCCATAGTGGCAAAGGCAAAAAGTTCTTTTTAAGATGATAGAAGGGCTCGCTTCCGCAAATGTTCACAGAACGTCACGGGTGGTTTAAACGTGTCATAATTTGCATAATGTGAAAGTCCACGCTGGTCGAAGCTGTGTACTTACGTCTACGTAAACCGCGTTTATGTACGTATAATCCTTGCTTTCTCCGTGAAGAGTATTGAGGTAGGGCCGCGAATTGTCTGCTAAATTGCAGCTGTCAGTTGAAGTAGTGTTACCGACGCTGTTTGGCAGTCGCTTACGAGGCACCACCATGACGTCGCGATTTTTGCCGCGATTCTCCAATCGATGTCCTCCAGCGCAATCGCCAATCCGTAAGGCAGGCGTAAGCTGAGTGAGGAACTGAAATAAGCAACAAGGAAACATCAAATCATACTTGGCAAACTTTTGTACTAATAAAAAACATAACACTTAGCTAACGTAAAAGCTATTAGCACTGTTAATGCTATCACAAGCTGCAGCAGACCTGCGGGAAGAGAAAATCCCGCAGTATTGTATTCTTTAAAGGAAGCAAAAGAAATTGAGCAAATAAGGAAAAACATGCATATAGTGTCACGTGAAAACAAATACTTTATACTCTTGGCTATATATTGCGTCTAACGCTTGCCGGCTCTGCTTGGTCGTGTACATCGAAGTCCGTTGCCGAAGTTCGTCCAGAGTAAGTGGATTTATATCACATTGGACAGCCTCAGCAAGGGCGTCATAAATATAAATGTACTGGTCCTGCAAATTTGTCTGATTGATTCAATTAGCAACACGAGAAACGATCATGACTGTACGTACCAGATTTTCAAGTATATTTTGACGGGCGTTTAAAAGCGTCCGACAATAACCGTAAACGTCTATGACGTTCTCTTCCTCAGCCAAATCAAGATTGGCATGAATTGCGAGGAAGACGCCAGAACGCCCACCTCCATTGCTACAGTGAACGATCATTGGCACATTTCTGGTGGTTTCGTGAACTGCATCTTGAATGCGCCGTCGAAAATCCAACAGCGCACTGACATAAGGCAAGCCGTTCACTTCCCACTCTGTGAAATGGAAATGGTGCAGGTGCCTCATTACACGAACACCGTTTTCTACCTGCAAAAACATTGAACCCATCAAAATGCGAACTTTGAGCAAACGATAGACAAGTGTGCATTTGGACAAGCGTTTAACAGTTGGAGCTAAAATAAGGAGTAGCAAAAGTACGCATCAAGCAACGTGTTATGTGTTGCACATCCTCATACTTCAGTGACGATTACGCTGAGCTTGCCAATGAGTGCATAATGCATGGATAGCAAAGCTAGAATGGTCGAATGTGTACTTCTAAGGACCCTCTGCTTTCATACAATTGAATATCGGAAGTTAGCCTACGTACCCAACTACATGAATGAAAGAGTACAACAAAACTTCGTGTTGGAATCGTGAAATCTTAGAAGCACTGTTGGCGACACTTTGAATGAAAGTAAAGAGTATTGCGAAATTACACGCATATCAGCGACGAAAACTAGAAATGCCCATATACTTACCCGCGAAATTTTCAATTGGCGAATGGTGAAGTAAGCGAACGTTTTGGAGTCAACAGTTTGCACAGTAACGTCGCCGTACTGAAGCTCCGTCAAAGGCCAATACTGAAGGCACATTACCTAAAACGTAGATTGAGTAGCGACGTGCGTTGCTCGGCAGCGACTACCTTCATAAAGTCAAAGACCTTCGTCAACATGACCACAATTTCACATTTGGATTCCCACACCATACGCCAAAAGTCAACGCATGCGTGCTTTGTTTTTACCGCCTGTGTGACAATGAATGCCTTCGGTTGAAAGAAACTCTAAAACATCAGTTGATGGCAACGAAAGAAAGCAGAGCCGAAAGTGGCGCCCTCTACGGCCAGTTTAGTGCCCCATAGTAGTTTAACTTTGACTATTAAGACGTCAGCAATGCGTAAGCGACAAAACAGTATTATTAACGCAAGGACTTCCATTTGTTATCTGTTAAGCAAAACTCCTTCCAACAATCGAACCGTAAAGCGAAGAAACAAAAATGGCCTATTAATCCTTGGTGATATCCATTTTTGGCAATAGCCGCGCACAGTAGCTACAGAATCCAATCATAACGGAAACATTTGTAAAACGAATCCATAGGGATGTTGCGTATGCAAAATACTTACATCAATATAGCTAGCGTTGATGTAGTGTGAAGAGGAGTCGAGAGGGAGCGGATGAAGAATGACCCGATTGAAGTCGTAAGGCAGAATGTCAGGATAATTGTTCTTCTTCAAGTTAAGCAATCCATATTCGCTCTTGTGACATTCCGCGACCTTCTTGAGCATCTGCAAAGAGCATGTGAACAAACACTTAACACTTTTTCCACAATAACAATCTATAAGCTCGGAGTCGTATAGGCGAAAGTCTCCTGCGCATTACAGCACTATATAATAGTTCCAGCTGTTCTTGCAAACTTGACTAAACAGAATGTCTTCATCCGGAGTTTTGAAACTATTTTCTTTCTTACGCATACGACTGGATGGAAAATCGATTGACAAAGTAAAAGAAGCGTGGCGTAGGACTGCACCTCTCATTGGCACCCCAAAGCGCTCCACAAACTGTTTTAGTACATTCAGACATGTAAATTGTTCTCGTTTAATATTCTGGAATGACGACACAAAGAAGCAATTAAAAATGCTCAGTTCCTTTTTATCTCAGGCATAAAAATGTTCGCTGCCTTATACGGAGGTCACTCGTTCCATTTATGGGCTCTTACGGATTTGCTCGTCGCTAAAACTCATAAGAAGAACGCTTAGGCCTCCAGAGGAAACAAAGGTGACTTATGAACCTTTACGAAACTATGTCTTCAACGTCGTACGGAAAAAACATATTAAATTATGCCCAGAAATGGTTCGATATGCATTGGTACAGTGATTCAATTCAGCCACGCTTAGACGTTGGAGAAAAATCGAAATCATCCTTAATGAAAGGTCTTTAAAATGCCAAGAAAGACATGACATGATTTGTGGCTCCTTCTTTTTCCCATTAGAAGCAGTCTCTGCTTAACTTCTCTCAGTTTTAAATTGTGCCATTAGCAGGAAAGCCATGAGCGCGTCATACTTTCGCACAGCGGACCATTTTTCTGCCTTCTCGTTCCCATTAATAAAGCGGACAAACTGCGGACGTGAAATTGAAATATATACCGCGCAGTTGTACGATGAGCATTGTTTAAAAAAAAAGAAATCAACTTTCTACATTCTCAAAGCTTTTCGAAATTGCTGTTGCCCATTATAGATAAGATACAGATTACGTGAAGATTCGGCTTTTCTCAAACCGACAGAAATATCTTCGCACGCGCAGGATTACCTAAGAGAAACATCGCAAAACCTGTACCCATTACTTGTACAATAGTTAAATAACGCCAAACTACCGTAGACAAAAAATATTTATGAAAAGCAGGTTCAATATAAAGAAGCCTTGTCCAACAAGTAGCCATAGTGCGTGTAATCACTGCTGCAAATAGAAGTCGCAATTTTCTCGGCAAGATGGACATGCTATCTTGTTACTATGTCGTTGTCTTGCTCAAAAGAGCGAAAAATCTATGATACGAAAAGTCGGTCCCGAAAGTTGCATGACGCTTATGTGAACTCGGCTGCGCAAGTTCTCACTATACGACATAACCGGCTCTTGATGGTTACGAAAGCTTCGTCTTTAAAAGTTTCGTAATCGACAAAGCGGGATTGAAGCAGCACCTTGAATGAAGAAAATAGCAACAGTTATACAAAATGCTAGCCATGCGTTGGAATTGAAAGGATAATGCATCTCCAACTTAATTTCACAACCAATTCTTCATATTGTGAGACAGAATCACTCACGATGGAAGGCGCACAAAGTCTGTATCGCCTGCTAAGACAAAATCCACCAGCTGTCATGTGTTAGCCGCTTATTCCATAGGAGCTGTCGAGAAATTCATTGACGGTACTTCTCCAGCTAGCAATTAGCGATCATTACAAGGTCATTTAAGAAAATAAAAGGCTTTAACGTGACTTATCCGACATGATCAACTAATTACTTGAATGACCTTGCATGACCGCTGGTATACCACATTTGCCATTCTTTTATTGGATATAAACTGTCTTTGTTGAATGACAACACTGCTGCTGCAAATGGACCTATGCGCCAACGACAACTAAAGCCTTTTTGTCACCTGCACCCTTTTCTTTAGGCTCAGCGCGAGAACATCTCTCCAAAGTTGTGCCATGTGGGGTGAGGGTAAAAACGAAAGGTAAAGAAAGCCGTTGCCGCCGCAATTATGGTAATTTATGGAGCTTTTAAAAGACGTCCAATCTTCCTCTTCGCGAATAAATTGTGGCTTCTCATCACGCCCCCGTTAAACAACAAATGCAAACTACTATCGGCGTTATCTAGCGCGTCTAATTATTTTCTCCTCTGTAATGCCCATCGTTGAACGCCTGCCAGCGAAATATCCATACGCAAGGAAGGATGAGTGAACTTACCATTAGCTCCCCTTTGAAAAGCATGCGCTTCTTCTTGCGCTCGTTGACGAAGGCAACAAACCTTGACATTTCGATGGGACCTTGCGGGACTGCGCCCATCGCCTTTTCTTCTTGCACTGCAAACAAAAGAAATTTGGAACGAACGGCAAAAAAAGGGAAAGAATTAGTAAACACATTTAGCTGTCATGAATTTATAAAATGGAACACACGATCAGTCGCCCATGGCACCTTAAGTGGGCAATCAATGTTTAGGTGCGGACTACCCAGGACGGTTAGTGACTATTGATTTACTGATCAGCGAAAACGTCTAACGCCGAGTGGCAAAGGAACGTGACTTTGCTACACAAAGCGTCCAACGTGTAGAAGGTCAGTTTTGGTTTTTGGTTGATCTCCGTCATGCTATCGTTAGTACGGATTCACGCTGCCCAAATAAGATTGCACCTCTGAAAGCCCTTTTTTTAAAGAGGGCTTTTAATTCAAATAATTTACTTACGAGCACCAGCGCGCGCTTTTGGAAAGTCTACTTTTTAAGGCAAGTCATATTCCCTTGAAAGTTTAACCTAAAGCAAGATGTTTATGCAAAACTGCTTGAACTTGCCCCCTGTTATCCTTAACAAAGAAAAGATATCACTGATGATTCGCTGAAAAGTTTGCTGAATGGTTGGTGTCCGCTTGAGACGGCAGCTTCGTTCGTTTTTAAACTTGCCATAGCTGAATGCTATTCATTAAGCGACAATAGCGTATGTGCACTACGGAACTGTTAATTAGACGAGCATATTGAGAACATATGGACGCATTATTAAATCAACGGGACCGGTTGTCGTCGGTTCGTAGAGCTATTGGGCTTCGCGGTAGCGGTACGCTGTTCTCATAGTACGTAAACACGCGCGCACGCATAGTGAGTCAGCTGCCGTGAATTCTTCTTCTTAGAGGAAGAGACGACACGCTTGGCGAAGGCTCACTTTGACCGCCGGTTCCGCCTGCTTCTCACCAGCGGTCGCGTGGGCGTCATTCAACGGGGAAACTATTATTTACGGTAGTTCATCTCCGACTGCATAATCTAGCAAAACAAAATTGGCATCCTTCGGCAACGCCCCAAGCGGACAATCCCAGCAACTCACAAGAAGCCAGTATATAATGATGTTGGCATTTGAAGTAGACTTCTAGCATAATGAGATGCATAGGCTTGTATGAGAAGCGTATAATACTTCTTGCTTTGTTTACTATTCGGCGGCGGAAATAAAACATCGCACACTTAATGCTATCTCCGTCTGAACCTTAGGGTACACGCTCAATCAGGTCGGCTAGGCCACTGTGACTAGAGGGAAAGTTGCCGAAAGCGGCTAGAGAAAGAAAACTAATCAAATGACAGAAGCTAGCTTGCGGAACAGAGAAGAAGGGAGGGCGGTCCACAAATAACCAAGTCGTTATGATGATGTGGAGAAGAAAATATTGGGCTACTTGATGTGTACGATAGCAGAACAGGGAAAGGCGAGAGATAGTTTTCTGACCATCCCCAAACGCGCCCAAGCTTAGAAAAGCAAGCGGTTGCCCCCAAAGGAGCTGAAGCTAACCCGAAAATGAATTTGAATTGGAACAGCGCGATCCAAAGCTGCTGCCAGCAGAGAAAGGAGCGTTAACAAGAAGGGTACATAATTACAGGAAATGGTCACCTCTCCCCCATCGTTCGCCGACATTGGTTATACGGCTACTTGAAAAGGACAACAGGAATCCATTGACAAGGCTTGCAAGGTTAGCAAAAAATGATCGTCTCTGCTTGGTCTTGGACGACGAGCCATTGCGAGATCTCTGCTTCCTGTCATGGGTGTCATTGGCTAGATCGCTGAGCGCAGGCGATGAACAATCGGCCAGCAGGTCGTGGCGCCGAACAAGATTGGCCTGCGTCATAGCAACAACGGCTGCTGGGTGCTGATGACAACAGGCTCAGCAGAATCCTCGACGGCGACATCGGCGACTGGATGCCATAGCAGGCTGAGGGGCGTCGTCCATCAGTGCCTTTGCTCCGAGTAGCGTCCTTGTCACAACGATGGGACAGAGCATGGGAAACGGTGGCACGCAACCGTGACAATCCACTGGCTGTTGCTCCATGCGGTGCTTTAATGGGAGGTCGTCGCGAGAACGACAAACCTACGTGCACCGGTCCAACGCAGGAACAGGTTGCGCGAATGGGTCGACGAGTTCCGCATCTGCAAAGCTACCTCGTTGGCTATTGAATTTCCCCCCATCCAACTGGGAGAGCACATTGCAGCCGACAGCTGGCGCAAGCGCGCACAAGCTGGTAGTAGTAACCAGATTAGATATCGTCGTTGCGCACAAGTGGTCAACGACGACATTGCAGTTTTCTTTAGGGGGTAAACACACGCAAGCGTTTGTAGCCGAAAAATATATCGTCAAGAATTAACTTTGCCCACCTTTAAAAAGCCCCAACCAATTGGAAATGAATATAAAGCATTGCGGCTGACTGGCTATTCAACCCCACTCTTAGCTTTGCTTCATTTGCTAGCTTTGCCAGCGTGTGCCATTGCTTGCATATTACTTTTTTTTTAAAATGATAACGCTTAGAACAGAAAAGTGAAGATGTAGGGAAGTGTTGCTTTCAAAGGGTGGACTTTCACTATGAACTCTACGACGGCGTAACGCGGATGGAAAAGGAAAGGTAAAGTTTCCTGTTTAGACACTCGTCATAGTGACAGATCAACAGAAAGTAGGAGGGGCATTCTCATTGCTCACTCAGGGACATTCTACGTTCTCAGCCTTAAATCCTTCTAAGAGTCCAGCCAGTTGGTCAGCCGATCCTTCAGCATGACAAATGAGACTATTTGCAAGCAATCAATAAACCGATTGCTGTCGGTAAGAAAGGCAAAGAGGAATTAGTCGGCAAATTTTATGCTTCACCAGCACGTGATGCATCAGATAAAGCAACGGTGTTGAATGATGCGTTTTGCAGTCTCTTGGCGCTGGGCCATTTAAACGCGGCATTGGACACGAGGTAGGCCTTCGTTAGTGGCATTCTCCAGTATATTCAGTAGTTAGCTGATGAAGGCAGCTGCCATTTGGCGGAGAGCCCGAAACGTCATGGCGCCTCTGAAGATTCCAAAAGTTGATCCGCGCTCGCTAGAGGACACAGTTGTTTCCAGCAGAGGCTGACCGGTTTCGCCATTGTTAAGCTGGCAGACGGCCGCTACCACCCCTATATGAGCTTTCCCCATCGCATGTGAGTCACAATGAAAACTGGGAAGCGTTCAAGGCCAGCCAGCTGGGCAAAGTTGTGTCTCGTTAACGGACACGTTTCGCTATGCTGCAGAGATCACTCGCAAAGCCGAAGCGATTTCCGCCACTTTTTGATATCATTCAGTTAGGCGAGAAGAGCAGGAAGAAAGAGACGCGCCCATATTGCCCCGAGAGAATTTAGAACTCAGTTCAGCAAGCTCACTGGAAATCCTTTAAATGGGGATGATGTTGACTAAATATTTGCAAGTGATAAGGCGATCTTCGAAATAATATGTTTCCTTCACAAGCCGGTAAAGCGAATCGAAATTTTTCTGCCTTTGTCACCGTAGCGAGTGTTCAAATTTCAATGCTAGACAACTGAGCGGATTATCCAGGGTAAACACAGCCCACTTAGCAGTGCGTAATGGAATCGCAAGAACGTAAGCGGAGTAACGGCAAAAACTTGACTGCTCAGTTGTAATCCACTTAGACAAGGCCGTTGGCAACAGTGTGAATGCCTTCGGCTTAGAATCATCAAATACAAAAAAGCTATTCAGGAAATATGAGCCAGCAGGTGATGCGTTGATTTTTTTAAAATTCCATCGTTGCCACTACTTTTCTCTGATCAGGTAAGCAGCCTAAAGCTAATAAGGCTCCTCGCCCATATTTAAAGGTTTTAATGCTTATCAGATATAATATGCAAGCTAAGTTCAAATCGTAAGTACATATCTCGTTGCAAATCTGACAAACTGCCTTAGAGTGTAAAACCGTTTTCCAAAAATTTTAGCCAATGCCCTTTTGAGGAATTCTTCAGGGACTCATACGTAAAGCGTTAATGAACTTCGGAATGTCGCAACTAGCTCGGACAAATCATTTAGTCTACCCTTTTGAGGTTTGCCTTCACGGTCTTATTTCCTCAATGCAGCGATGCAACTAATTGGTACCCTGCAAGAACAAGTAGCGTGTTGGCACAGTGTGGGCAGCTGTCCAGCGAAGGCTCATTCATATTTACTTTGCTTTAGTAGCGGAAGAAACAGCTATGCTCAAAAAGTTGTATGCTCCAAGGAAGCGGTAAATCTCCAAACTTTTAGCAATTCTATTGTGTTGTACTTTTGACCAGTCTCTGCAAAGCATTCGTGAAAGGCCGCAGTCTTTTCCGTTCTCAAAGTTAGTGGAAACAGTTGCAACTCTGACGACCAAGACGCCACTATGGAATTGGCCTTTTAAGCTCTCTTCGGCAGCCTTCAACGCTTCGCTTAGGAACTGGTAATCTCTCATTGCTAAATTTGCACGAATGTGCAGTTGGGATAGTTGGTAGCAAGAAGGTGTCGCAGGAAATTAAAATTAGAACACTAGCTAGTTTTCTTAAAGTAACAGGCGCTTTCTGAGCACACATGAAGTCATTAGTACGTTATTTAACGCTATTCATTGCCACATTTCCTTTTCTCCATAGGCTGCACCTAAGGACGTAAATGCTACCACTGCATAGTTTGGTTGGTCCATATGTTCTCCCTTTCAGGTTTGTATGTGCTTATATGATGTGATATGTACGCATATTTAACTATCCATTCATATATATCTATCATAGATTTGTTTTCAGCTTTGTCCGTCGAATGCAATTCTCTTTTGGAAGAGATGCATTTTAGAAAAATTAAATTCTGCTACTTTGGGACTTTCATAGGGAATTACAAACGTTCAAACGATATTAGCATAAATAGACAGGCTAAAGTTCATTCATTTAAATATATCCGACTCTGAACAACAAGTATATACGGCTCCTAGCAGGGGAGGTGTTTACTTCACTTTTAGTAATAATTTCAATCAAGAGAACGCAATATGAGCAGAGTGTATTCTTGAAGCCGAAGGGATTCTGTGACACTGTGTTCTTCTTACGTTTGGTCTTCATGAAGGACGCTCCCATTGTTATGCCTTCTTGATGCTCGAATCAAACACGCCCGCAAGCGTACGAACAATTGAACAACAGCGACGAAAACGCGTCGCCGTTATTCAATCATCGGTCAGTTGGCAGATATATTAATAGGTAGAATGAAGCAATTCCCATATTGCAGGAATTGGCTTCTCCATATAGAAATCAACAAAATCGAAAGCTGTCATTCACGAAATTTGCGAATGTGGAAACCCGCTCGGTTGGAAAGTTGTTTTGACTTCCGCCCGATGGTTAATTTGCTCACATTCAGCCAGCGGAGGTAAACAGCTCTTTTTTCGATTTTGCTCTGCTGATTTGCAAAATGCGCCCAACGCTAAGACACTTGAGCACAACTCTCCATTTGGTACTATTAATGCTTCTGTCGGTCTTATGAATTGGAGCAATCAAAAAATTAATGCATTGCAATAATTTGTTCGCTTTTTGTCAGCTCGTGTTGGTAATTTAATAATCAATGTTACCATATTCAAATACGTTAGTTAGGTTTGCGAGAAAGCTCATCGTTTTTTGGACTCGTCTAACGCTGGAGACGGCATCAGACGCACCCAGAAAGCTATGAGTTTCTTTCCACAAGAATAAAGTGGGGCAAACGCAACTAATGCGTTTGAATACGAAAGCTACGTGCCCGCTTAATCAATGTTATCTATAGTAATGATTCATCTTCTTGTCACTTCCTGGCAGCAGCGTCAGTGTTTTAAATTATTATACATAAAACATTAATGCGCTATGAAGCGGCAACTTCTCAAATTCACTTCTATTGGTTCACCTTCCTCCCAGACTTATGCCTAACATTAGGCTACATTGGTGAAGTATTGTGTTTGAATAAAATATCTGCTCTACGACTATATCACAAGGTATATCTTTGCTTATAGTCGCTTCTTACCGCCATAATTCCTTTCGCAAAAAATGAACAGCAATTATAGAAATGACTGAGCCGGAACGAGCTGTTTACCTTGTAAAGCTATGAAACAATACCTGAGGAAGGCGATGAGCGTTGATTGCTTAGGATTGAAAAATTCTTTTCATCCCGATTTAGCATATGTGGGCACTTATGCGACTGCTACTGATTTTGACGCGCTTTAAACTTTCCGATTTAGTTACCTCAGTTGGCATAAACCTTCTTATGCTTATTACCATGCGGCTAGAAAGCGTTAAGGATCCGTACCAGTTGAGTACAAGTAAAAGGGTAAAGGATTTGGACTGCCAAAGGTAGATTTGCCGTACATAGTGATTGTTATGGCGTGAATACAAAGCGTAAATCTTTTGAATCTGAATTTCGAATGTCACGTGACAATTGACAATTGATGTTACCAACCGTTACTACTTGCACAAGTATTCATAATGAAAAGGTTTAGTTTTGCTACAACATAAGGGCTACCAGCTTCTGGGGAGAACAGATAAGCTTTTTCAGGAATTAGTACAATGCGTCGTAGTGGGTTCTTGCCCTCCATAGCAATACTGCATTTTTGGCCACAGATCACTGACTCATTCGCTATAAGTCTAAACCCAACTTAGCAGTGGAAAGTCATGTCCTGAAGCGACGACGTTCATTCCTGGATATAGTTCATTCTTACACTGCTGGAGGTCTAGCAGAGTTGGGCGAACTGACGTTAATCCTATCAGGGTAAAACTCCTACGCTCCAGTGCAACTCTCAGCCTTCCAGGAGCTCCAAGGGGGCGCTAGCGCCTCCTTGAAAACCACCTTTTGTTTGTGAAGTAGACTCGGACCCTTTTGCATTAATATTACATTGAAAGAAGAATTCAAAGACTGACAATAAGAGTTCAAACCGACGGGAGGAGAAAAGCAATTCCCAATCCCGAAAATAAGTTTTGCCATTAATGAAAAGCGAATTTCAGCAATCAGCACCGTTTCGCGCTGCTGGTCAAGAAGAGACCCCGAATGTCAATGTATGCTTTGTTAGTGATTACTTTTTTGCT
Organism: Trichuris suis; assembly: GCA_000797535.1. Taxonomy (NCBI): domain Eukaryota; kingdom Metazoa; phylum Nematoda; class Enoplea; order Trichinellida; family Trichuridae; genus Trichuris; species Trichuris suis. Next base: position 1,949,941 of record KN538378.1, read on the forward strand.
TCCTAATGGGCGCCAGGGGGACCCAACTTTCTCTCAAGCTATTCTTCATGCCTACTTAGAACAAACTGCGCCTGAGGGGTGGGCGAGAAAAACTAACAAACAAAAATGGTGTAAATGTTCAGTTAGAAGAAAATAAGGCACTATTGAAGAATTATCTTTTTTTAAATTCACTTCTCCATTTGAATCAGTCAAATTGGAAAAATGGACAAATTGCTTTTCATCTTTTCAAGAAGTGGAGAGAACCTCGCACCCACTTTTGTCCTTTTTTGCGTCATTTGAAAGCCAAACTCCCGTCGTCGGTCAATAGACATCTGCAGGCAGAAGCGAGCGTAATTCTCCTATTAAGCAGCCTACACATGTCTGCGTTGATAAGACATTGGCAATCGAGTAAGGATGCGCAGTTCACAACTATCCCGAAACTTCCAAAGCTTTCCCATTGTCATAATGAAGAGTCAGCTGAAAGCTGATGACTGACTTATATATATTTATATTCAGTCTATCGTTTGAGCTTGGGAAAAAGTGATTATCCTGAGTTGATAAAGCAAAGAATATTGAAAAGAATGTGCAATTTCTACTACCCGACCGCAGAGTATGCTGCTGCCTCGTAACAAACTTAAACCTTCATCAATTTTCCGCAAAGCATAGGCAGAGCTTGCATACGCTTGTTAAAGGTACAGTTCCTGAGAAAGGGAGTACAAAACTAAAATTTTATAAAGTAACCGATATAATCCAGTGCAGGAGCACGTGCATATTGTTTACTCTGTTCAAGCAAACGCCTTTATTGGCATCTCTCCCTTAAAGTAAATTTTCTTTGCTTTGCTCTGCCCGTGAATGACAAGACCGCTCTAATCCATGATGCATTCAAGGAAAGGACTGGAAAGACAGACTTGTTGGAAGAAACAGAGCCCACTAACTTAGCCGCTACAAGTGAGGACACGCTTAGGTATGTAGACCTAATGCCGTATAATGGTTGAATGCTACATCATAGCTTAGTGACAATCGTAAACAGTGTTTGCTGGGAAAGAATCTTTCAGGTTTGACAAAAAAGCGTTCCTATTCAGTTGCTGACATTAGCGATCCAAAAAGGTGTCAAAACATCGGATCATTTGCAAGCGAGAACGCATTAATGTCACTTCGCGGGAATGCCACTAATACCTAATCATCCTGTTGCGAAGCAATAAAAATCGACTCTTTCGCTCTTAAACTTAGCCTAACAAGAGTTGACAGTTGACTTATCAATTTGCAAAGCGCTGCTCCTTCTTTCAACGAGTTTATCGGTCAAACATGTGTTCAGCTAATATCTCAAGTTGAAAAATGGCTTTAAAAAATCCTTGATTAGCAAACCTGTCCCGGCGTGATGGCAGCCAAATGTTTTAGTACATGCGGGAATGTAAACCGTCCGCTTTGAAATATATGAATGAGAAAAGTATTTCAAGATTACGAGACTAGCTTCGAGCGAAAAGAATGCACTGCCGGTGCAAAAGAACTTTCAATTGTTAGGTAAACATCTGTGTGGGAATACCATTGCTGATGAGACGCCCCTGCCATGGTACGGCAGCAAAGATCCGTACGTTAACGTTCTTATGCAAAGCATCGAGCCAGAGGGGAACTAATAGCCTCTGAGAAGAAAATCAGCCAGAGAAGCAGCGTCAAAATGAAGCTGCTTTTTAATCAAAGGGGTCCATTAGGTTCCACGCATTACGCGCTCGGCTGTCCAATTTGTCAGCATTAGCCTGCGTTAGTTTTTTCTGCTCGTTTTATGGAGTAATTTAATGCTCGCAGTGGGCCAGCAAACGCGGGCTACTTTCCGTTAAAGTTTTGCGAAATCTTCAAAGCTCCAATATCCGAAAAATCAATGCAACTTCTTAAGGACGATAAGCAGTTGGGTTTTTGAAGTTTAGGAAATGTCGCTTTAAGGAATGGATGTCCACTCGTCAAACCAAGAAAGGAACGAGTTTGACGCTACGTACAGCAAAGATAAAAAGTCCCGCCACGTCATATTGACTAATACGACATTGCATTCGTGTGAACGTTGTTGCGGAAGAGTAGCATTGAATATCAGCTTTTGACGTACGGGCCTCCTTTTCATTTCCGAATGCGTCAGCGTATTCGGATTACTCTTTAAAAAGTATTATGTTCTACAGTTAGTTCATCAGCGAATATAATGGCCTTTCTTCTCCAAGGTTATCTGTCAGCAAAATAAAACTTATGGCAGAATATGAATATCGATCACGCCAATGTTACGTCAATGTGCTCCGATTCATAAACCCTATTCTTCGAACTGATGTTCACAGTTAACAAGGAAATCAGGCGCATAGTTTAAAGATTGAAAACGCTTGAGACACGGCTGACAAGTTGCCATTATCAGCTCAGAACATGGCAACTCGAATAGCCTTTTTTCCTCACTGCATAAATAGTTGCAGGCAATTATTAAGCCCATCTTCTAGAGACAAGTTTTGTCGTGTCGTCGTGGACTCATAAAGGCAAGGATGCACTGCACAATGATCGCCATGTGACCCTGAGGGAGGATGTCGCCTAAGCCTAAGAACGCACTGAAAGTTCATTTTCTCTTGTGTGCCAGAGAAAACTAGACTATCCTCTAGCTGCTCATCCCAAGGTTGGACTTTTTACTTTTGCACGTAATAGGTGCACGCATGTGTGGCATTGTCAATGATTAAAGCTGAACAAATGATGGAATAGAGCAACGGTCTCATTATCGAACATGCTGAAGTGCAGATGTGAAGGGTTTGCCTATAACACAGCGTCCTGCGGCGACCTGTTACTGCGAGAGTATAACGGAAGCTGCCTTCTTAACCAGCAGAAAATCTTTTCGAATGGGACAGCGCTTACCCTTATCAGGTTTGTAGCTTCTTTACGTTAACTATAATGGATAAAACTGATTCACGCTAAGCATCTGCTATGACCTGAGGTAATTTAATAGCAACTTGTACTTTCAGTATATCTTTACGTACGCAGTTTAATATACATTTATGCAACAGTAATCACTAGCTATCACGTTAGGATTGTCAGTGGTAAATTGGCCTATCTTAACTCTTTGGCACGTTATAATATACCAGACGTTGCTCGTTGGAGGAAAGCAAATGTGAGCTAATCAAGTGCAATGATAAAAGGAAATATTTTATAATATTAATAAATAAAAATAAGCAAGCCTAAAAGGCCAGCGACGTTAATTAGCTTTTATTATAAACGCGCTGGCGTTTGCGGAAAGCTGATCGCTTTTTGGGCAAAGCAAGAGAGAGGAGCAGTGCATTCATCATTCGTGGAGCGTTGAAGTCAATGAAAAGTTGTAACTCTAATAGTGCATAAAAATTATTTCCGCTTCTAGTGAAACGTGCACACTTACTGGCGGCTGTTTCCACTGGCTAATGGGGAATTAAGTAGTGCCACACGACGTGTCCTCCAACGACTCGTCTAATGATTCACAATGTTTTGAGAATCTGCTCAAGTTGTCCCATTGTAAAATAAGAACTGGAGTACAGGGTAGTCGATGACTTGTGCAAAGGATGGGGACGAATCAATATGAGAAGTGACAGCGTATTTTTTCCCGAGGCTGCGTAGCTCTTTTCAACTTCATTCTTTTAACAGCAGCACGCTGACGCCGACTATTTAACCAGAAATCATGTTCAACTTCTATACTCTCTCTATTCTTAAGCAATGACGAAATAGTCGTTTTTAACATTGCCTGACCACAAGCAAAATTCTGTTTATGCAAGCTGCCTTACGCCATTGTAAACAATGCTGTCCACGCCTGAGATTAAATTTAGCAAAGTTGAAAGCAGCAACGCAAACTTCTTAAGTTTGCAAACGGCGTCAACGCTTTGACTCCCTTTGCCATGATTCGAAAAATATCGCTTTGGAAAAGGCTTCAGTCACATAGGCGAAGAGATAGGTGAACCTGAAGCTCGCTTATCTTGAAGATACACAACGAACGCACTTAGCGCTTCCACTTCGTCTTGACGCTGGTCGAAACGTTGGCGTATTAAAATTTCAAAAAGGTGTGAAAGAATTAGAAAGTTGTACGTTACGCTAATACTCCCCCCTTTGCTATTTGTTCTATGCAAAAGAAGCAAGTATCCTGCCTGTCAGCCCATTACATTCGTAGTCGCATATCGCTCGCACGCGGAGTTGGTGGTTCAAATTGATTTATGAAAAATGACTACCCATTGAAAATTGAATTTTGGGCTGTAACAGGATCTTAAGTTCTTTTTTATAATCCTTTGGTTGTACAGCGAAGTCATGCTTGAAAAATTGCCCATCTTAAGCAAAACGCCAGAGGTTAAGTATGATGAATTAGCGTGTTCCGCCTCCGCGTATACTCTCTCCAAAGGCGACGCTCCCTGAGCTCTAAACGATGTGTGACGTCTAATTCTGAATTATTACTTCAACCAGTACATTGCTTCTAAATGTGCTGGCATTCACTTGTTATACTTTATGTGAGCTTGAGCCAGAAGAGATTGTATAGCAATTCAATGTAATTATAATGGCATTTGCGAACTGCTTCATTGGGTTCGTCCTATTATGCCAGAGAAGTTAATGTGGGCTGCTCAAATAGGCATATCGATGCAACATAGGAAAAATATTCAATAGGCTTTAACTGAGCATTCGAAACGTGAACTATGACTCATTGCATAGACTCGAAAATGCATCACTCTCTTTGATGAATATATACCTATTTTTAAAGCGAAGATAGTGCAGTACGTTTCTCCGAAGCAACTTCACTATACTGAGCAGCACTTAGCTAACTACGTCAGCAGAAATGACCAAAAATTAACTTATCCAATTTAATTTAGGCGAACAGGGTACTTGATGATCCAACAGTAGGAGTGCTCAAAAAACGTTCTGCTCAAAGATCTTCATTAAATCGCAGCGACTCCAATCCTACCTTGAATCAGCGGAAGAGAACCAGTCCGATGCTATGCTATGCAGGCGACTAAATTTGAATGAAGCTATGTGTGCCATTTCTCTTTGCCTTAATAAGAAATTCTTGTTGCACCAGTTGCGACGCGGGGGGGAAATACTACTTTCTTTATAAATGATTCATTGGTGCATTCTCTGTGCCCGCTACAAATTATTTAATTGTCCAACCCCTTTAACGTTCGACGCGATAGCTTCGACTGTGGATTGCTTTAATTTATGCAAATTTAGCTTATATAGCTGAGAATCGCCTATCGATTATACGAATAGCTAATAGCGTTTTATTCCAAATTAGTAAATAGGCTGACTATCGCAAACAGCTCGTGGAAAGATGCCTATGTCAATAGGCAGGAATTCCTGTTGCTGGGGTGGTACTCCGCTCTTATTACTTATTCATACAAACTATTTAAACTTTAAAGAGGTTTCGGCAAGGAAGAAGCATCCAAGCTTGCAAAAGTGTTTAACTCGCTGGTGCGAACCTTACAAGGTGCTGCCACAGGGCTAACTTCCACTAGAACGAACGAACTAGCATGTGACGTAATTTCGAATTCATAAGGCTACTATTGCAAAATAGTACTCACCTCGCTCTATACAAAATGGCCGCAGAGGTCGTTATTCCGTTTTGCCAGAAGGAGCGCATATTGTAGCAGAGTGAATGGCAGGAAAAGTAAACTCTCAATAGTCAAGCATGACCGTATGCTAGTCTTAAACAAACTCTCCGCTTAATAACAAGGTAATCTCAAACGCAGATAAATCGCCAAGGGATTGCAAAAATGTATAATGCGCACAGAGTCGATCCGGCAGCGTCAATGAGCGCCCGAATGGCCACTTTGGGTATTGCTTTCGCGAGTAAAGGTCACCTTCCGTATAGCTAATTGCCTACTTGCTGCTCGTATAATGACTTCATAGAAAAGCTTTTAAAAACTTTTAGGGAAAATTGCCCTTACAACAAACTACGATGTGAAGGAGACGACAGCTGGAAAGTCCGTCATTACGTTGTTGCTTCATTGATGTTAATAGAACGTTAAAGCTGAATTAGGTTAAGTATCGATCGTAGCTCTTTAAGAAGGCCACATTTCAACAACAAGTAGGCTCACTGGACTGAATACAGACGATATGCAAATTTACTGATTCACAAACTGCCGTCCTGATATATGCTGGCCGAGTGTTGCTTTCCACTTATGACCTGCAGAGAAAATGCTCCCGCTGTTCACTGCTATTTCAGAAGTCTCACGCAAATCCGAATGCCATCGCAACTGGTGACATAAACCGTCGATGGGATATATTAATTAACATAGCAAGCAGCAGTGCTGTTTCAAAAAATTTCTCGCTTAGCATCTTACTTGAATCAACTGTGACACGCACAATCTGAGCATCTTGTCAGCCTAAAGAGTTAACTTATCAAATTATTTTGTTTGCGCTGTTATTACGTTAATGTATTGAATTTAAATAAATGTTATTTAGCATCGGCTATGTTATTAATACTCAATTTCTAAGAAACGTTTGAAACTGCCCAGCCATCATTAGAGAAAGAACGAAAGAGAAAATGAGTGCCATTAGGAAACGTTGGTAAGAAGGGTAGGTGTTATTTGCGGAAGCAGGTAGTAATTTGATGCCCATACGTGCAAATGATGTCTCGTAAAAGGCTAGCCACGATCTTGCATTACACCGCGGTTCATCGGCGCGACATCTGCTTGTATTGAAGAAGTTTTAGCAGCCAACCAGTTGGCCGGGGCATAGTGACATTTCAACTTCAACCATTCTACCTCACTTTTAAAAATCAAACATCGAACTTGCTAGCAAATTGTTCCTACTCATTTCGCCTATAAGGGAACGTAACGTAGAATGGAGCAGGACCTTTCGAGTATAGCTCAACTCACTACCCATCCAAGCGGCTTCTATTACTTGGCGGAAAATGCATGACTGAACATAACGTGCTGTTTCACGACAACATTACCTTGTACATGTATTCTTAATATAAATCATTCAGAGTATGCTTTGTTTTAGAGCATGAACGTATAAAAAATACATGCTAGGCTATAGCAAGAGAAAAACCTTATATTAATAATTCCATAGGTATGTGGATGTTGAAAATTGCGTCTCACAGCTACAGCATCGAAGAGAGTTTATCAAGGCGTTCTCGCTTGGTCTCTGCCAATAGAGCGACTAATAATAGAAACGTCAAAACGCAAGTAGACGATATCGTTCAACCATATTCTTATGTAAGATTGCCTATCGTCATAGGTTACACCAATTCAATGAAGTAGAAAAGGTTTGCCATACCCGTATACAAAAACTTTCTACGTGACTTTAACTGGCAGCTGATACGCTCAGATTGATGCTAGACGAGTGGACGGCAGGTGCGAATATTGGAGCATTTGAATTCCTTTGACAAATCGCTTCCAAATGTCAAACCACCGCGCCTGTTTCACATTACATTTTGCAAAACGAAATTCTGACTCTTCGCTATCCTTTTTGACGAAATCAATCTCTGATAAAGACTCTGTCTGCATCTCGGTTTCATTCACAAGTGACGAATGCATCTATATATATTACTAGCATCTATTCGGCACAAAGGGCGCTTTTCCGTGGGAATTGAATGGTAGGAAGTAACCTTTCTATCCTTTTCATATTCCATATGCATGTACAGCTACAGAGTATGTACATATAGGACGTAACGACATATAAAAGGTGTAACATTTTGCAGCGCACTTATTTACTTTTCGAAAGCAAAAATGTACACCTTGCCAACTAGTTACATATCCTTAGCTTATGAAACGTCTGATTTATCGCCATGCTGTAACTCCTGCAGGAAAAATGAAAGTGAAGTATACAGAACTCAATTGTAAAGGCCACCGCAAGAACTTGCCAAAAGAACGCGTGAATTCTCAAAGGGGCAGTAAAGTAGCAGCTTGCATTCTTTCTGCTGTTTTTTAGCGTTTTTGCAATAGAATGTTCACGCATCATTTTGTAAAGATCTGGATTTGAATGCGTGAATATGATTACGCAAAAAGGCGCCACTCTTACGCGGTCAAGTTTAAAATTCAAAGTTTACAGTATGAACGCTATGCTAACGTGCTAAACAAGCTGGGTTGAACTTGAAAATCACTTAGCCGCTTAAAGCGTGGGCAATACGCATCTTTCGTCACGAATCAATTGCCGATTTTTGAACGGATGGATCGGAGAGGGTTTCAAATTGTGCTCACTCTTTAGAAATTCCGCCGAAGATCGATTATTGCTCTGCAGACGAGCGCGTACAAAAACCAAATTAGTTTGCCACCGCCAGCCCCATCCTTGCACGGACAAATAGATCTTTTCTGGGTCTCGTGATTCCATATCAGCTTGCGAAATTGTCTCCCGAGTTACTGCGTAACTTTTTAATTTTCGCCGATAAAAAAGGCTATTGGATTCTATTCAACCATGGCCGCAAATGAACAGTGCTTTTGTGAGCGGCCAAAGAGAACGCCCTAACTACTTAAGTGCGCCCGACTACTTGAATTATTGGAAGAGCTAATAGGCGCGCGATCGCAGCCGCCAAAAATCGATTGCTGCAGCTGTCGCTTCTTGGCCTTCAAAGTGTGCAAGATTCAAGAAATAATTCCGTATTTGGTTATACTTGAAAATTTGCATTTTCTTACCCGCGAACAACCACCTGTAAGTTTTTCAAAATTGTCACGCACAAGTTGACGCGACGTTCAACGGCCATGTCGAAGCTGATTAGCTTTCAAATTTGAAATATCAACGATTTCCTTGAATGCACATCAATCGACCACTGCTCGTTGCAGTTACTAATTTTTAAAGGTGGTCGTTCCTTTGAGCGCATGGCTGAAAAAAGTTTTGGGAAACTGTAAAATGTGTGTGAACATAAATTCCTGTGCTGTTTGGCGGAAAACGCAGCGACATTAACACTCGTTGTCTGGCTTGAAATTTTTTGTTAAATCTTCTTTACGAGCTCGCATTACTTTCAGCCGAGCTGCGCTTGAGAAGTTTGAACAATGAGTCTTTTTTGCAACGCAGCCACATTATGATGAATTAGTTATGGCAAGAGATGGCTTTTTCATCTCAGGCTTAAAAGTGCGCATTTGAAGACATGCCTGTTCTAAAAATATTAACAAATCGCATACCCGCTATTATAGCAATCTTGATTGCTTTTACCCGCTTCGCCCTCCACTCTTCTTCGGCAGGGAATAACGGTAGCCTATAGAGTTATTGAAAATGCAACTTTTCTAACGGCGTCAGAAGATCTATACATGTAGACGGGTTGCGGCAACGGGGTGCCGCAGCCTATCGATTAATAGAGGGAACTCTTGACCTTATATCTTGGCAGTTTGATTCTCAGCTGCATTCTAACCAGCATCAGCATCTTCCTCGAATGAGCGACAAGCGGGCTGTATCGGAAACAACCGTTACAAAATGTTAGCTTTGAGCGTAGCCGCCGAAGATAGGACAAAAGTGCACCCAACAATGTTTGTCAGTTAAACACCTATAATTATAATAAAGTAGGCTTCTTAAGTAGAAATAATGAAAATCCTACAAAGTCAATTTTATTTGATTGCAGCTTTAAGCTTTCGAAAAGGTAGTCAAATAGCTTAGGAGCTGCCTAGAGAAAGTACGTAGTGCTACTAATATAGTAATTTGTTGTTGGAGGTCCGTATGCTACGATGGTTGGTCACTTTGCTGCTTTCTTCAGCCATGTTCAGTGATTCACCCTGCTGAATACGCTGTCGAATTAAACTAGCTGGAAGCTATGCTTAGCTTTTGCCTTAAGTCTTCGACCCCTTTGACGTCACGCTGAGCAAGCAAAAGTCTTAAATTATTTCTCACTGAGAATGTGCCGAGAAGAATTTGAGATCTACTTCGAAAGCTTAATGAATATGCTGTAGTAAGTCACAGCTTCACGAAGAAGCTGTCAGTTTCAGATTTCGCGAAATAGGCTCTGCTGTCAACATTCGTTCGCGAGGTGGCTGTTGAACGTTCCTCAGGAATTCAACTGATTCCTGTTTCTTCAATGCGTTCAGTGTAAAACAAATTCCAGGAAACATTTAGCAGTGGGCGCAAACCTAGACTGTATTTGGCGTTTCTTTCGCACGCGCAGAATTCGCGGGTAAAGCGCTGTTGCTTGTCTGCCTGAAAAACTAAACAAGAACAAGGCAGAAAGGCGGCGCTAATTTTCCGACGGACCTCACTTGACCAACTGTGTACGGTATTGACTGTAGCTCCTTGTACACGTTTTGCGAAACTCCAAAAAGTGTATCTCCGCTTAGGCGATGCGTAGAACTATTGGCCCACTCGTGACGGAGCAAACGTGGAGTCAGACGAAAAAATTGGCCTTCCCGTAGCCATCGCGCTTTGCAAAGTCAATAAGAAGTAGCCTACACAAAAGAAAAGACCAACGGAGATGTTGGGCGTGTGAATAGACTGCACGCAGAGCATTCTACTGGAATTCAGTGGCTATTCAACTGTAATGAGACTCGGAGAGCAAGCTTTTCTCAAGTGACCATGGCGGTGAACTAACGAGAAAACTTATTTGTTGGCTTGATTCCCTTGTCGCGACGCCAATTTTCCCGGTGACAAGAATGCTCAATCACGATGGCCATTTGGTTGCCATTCAACCGTCTGCTCCGTATTAATGTCGGAAAATTGGAAAAACGTTTTTTTTTGGGGGCCCACCTATTGCACCCCAGTCGAATAAGCAAATATGCAAATGAACTTTGAAAGCTACCATAGTAGGCTGACATTCAAAGCAACCTGTCGCGCAAGCACGTTATTATTATCCTTTCAACTTTGACATCGCAAAAGGATATTTGACGAAACGTTCACCTAATACCGCTGGGATACTCCTTGGGGCATCTCTTAATCGTCGTTTGCTTAGGGCATTTGGATGCGAGCAAAGTGGAAACATGAATTTTGCTCTACCTTGAAAATACTAAGCATCAGAGCATATGCTTACAACTTTGTTAAACATTGAAGACGTATCCCATCTTAACGCCTCGAAGAACCAACTGAACTGCTGTTTATAAGCCTTATATAATATCGACTGCCTTAGAGGATGACTCATCAATTATCGTTTAGAGTGAATCTCTGGAAAGGGTTGCAGCCAAATGGCGGAACACTGCCTTGCTCAGTCTGAAGAGGAAGAGCGAGAGAGGTCCATTGAGCTCTTTCTCATACTTTGAACGCAATTTAATTTATGCTCACTGGAAAGATCAATATGAAACATTAAAGCAAGTATTAAACTGCTTCTGCAATTCCAGCGTTTGTTCGAGCTTACCAGCCAAAAAGCGTTTGAGAAACGTTGCATCGCAACACATTCGAACGGCAGCTGAGCGATAGAGATCTTTGTGGAATTTCTTCTGCAGAAAGCTCAAGGTCACATTGGAAGGAGGGGACCTGCACAAAAGTTGCAGGAATTGTCTGACGCTAAGCTCTCCGCTAAACGAGCATGCACATGGAAACACGCTGGTATGCCTAAGTTATAGATAAGCAATTTATCGACCCAGACATCCGTATATGCGCAGCTGATTAGCTATGCGCCGCGATTGGCCTTGGCCGACTTACCTTCGTGCAAGTAGGAAGGAAACATGTTCCTAAACCATCTGCCTTCGCAGCAGGAAACTTCGTTTAGGCTCTGGCTGTTGATGACAGTCATTTCCGAGAATCTACGCCCAAAAAGTTGCGCCAATTAAGCTAGCAATCGGGACGCAACGAAGCGAACTATCGTTGGGACTTCGCTGCCCGAAAAGTTTGTCCATCAAAGACGATGGGAGACAGGAACCAATTTCGCTCGGTTGGGCTACCGCCTAACCTGCGCGTTAAGAAAGCAGCGGACGGTGCAACCAATGGCATTCAAAAATTCGACATTCTTCGCTGAGGCAGGTATCTTGGAAAATCTGTCCGATGCTATCATAGATGCCAGAATCCAGGCATGCTTGCTCTATGAAGTGCCTAGAGGAAGGATAACTCGGAAATACGCATTCAAGAATTAGCTATTTTTTTATGTAAGTCCAACATGTCAGCTTACCTCGCTTGGATAGCACTAGGCAGTTGGATTCCAATGCAACCAGATAGATCGTTGTTGTTGCATAGCAAATGGCAATTCATATAGTTCATGGACCTGCATTATTCTGAATACCAATGCGGAGATCCTAAAGTCACCGGCTGCGCGCCTTGGTGGCTTCGCTGCTTGCCTTTGCGTAGTCGCTGCAGCTAGCAGCTCGCACAATATATGCAACCTGCCTGCTCTTCCGCAGAATCACAACTGTGCCGAAAAGAAAAGTTCGCTCTTGGCTTCTTCTCTCGCGGCAGTTCCCTGAATCGTCAGAAAGGCTGTATTGCTGGCAGACAACTCTCGTTAGTCTCGTCCGAAGTGTCTTCTACTTACGGGACAAATATGAAACATTTTAATAATGAAGGCAAGTTTGTAGCTAGACGGATGGCCTTGGAAAATCTTTTGGAAATGGCTTGCGAAAACTGACTTCCGCTGCTGCCGAAAAATGCTTGTGACAAAGTGTTCCCCAGACGCTTTTCGCTCGTCATTAAGAGCACGCGAGGTCCGGAGGCTTCTCGGTCAATATCTTCTTTAGCAGACAGCTGGCTGGCTTCGTCAGTCGGTCGTAGTGATTAGCGCCTATTGGTGCCGGTCCTTGAGAAGACCGATGGAGACAATAGAAGATACTGCTTGGTTACCCACTGTTCGCTAATGCTGCTGAATCACTAAAGCAACATTACTTAGCAAGCTAAGCTGCGTTTACGCTGACGAAGCTTCTTTCCATTTTTAAGTATTGGAGACGGACAGGTGACTCAAGGAACCTCAAAGTTTGAACATAGTCCATAGTACGGCCTACGTTCTGAAACAGTAATAAATCATAATCTACGTCAAATGCTTGCTTCATTCTACATTTAATCATTTGGCATCACAAAGATGGGGTTGGTTGTTTATAGACTTAATTGTTACAGGGAACACAAGTGCATAACAAAACATGTCCAGCCTGTTCGACTAGGAAACTATCAGCTTTCCTCCATCTCATTTCTCGCACCCTCAAAGACGATGAGTCGAAAGTTGCTTGGCTTTTGTTGCTTTTCAGATTCAGTTGAAATTCCATGAGCTCTGTCGCTTTTTCAACCCGCCTCTGGAATAGTAAATGGGGAGCAATATGGCGCGGGCAGAAGTCGCGGCTGATGGCTCTACGGCACACAGCTACGCTTCGGCTTTTTCATGCTCTCCGCAAAACGCCCACAGCACCTAGTTCAAACATTGTTATTGACAAACGAAAACGCTTGACAGCCGCTAGCAGACGAGCCATTTCGTAGCAAGATAGCAAGGCAGGTTTTCATTCAAACAACTTGGCAAAGCTGCCCTTGCACGCAGCCAAGGCTCTGCCGCAGGAAAGTATGTAATTCAAACTAATCATTTTTTTAAACTCTCGCAATGCTGCAACAACAAAGGCTGGCAAATTCTTTTTCTACTTGACGTGCCTCTGTTGAAGGATCATGTCAATCAGACTGCTTCCTGAGCATTTGATGTGTGTGTGTTTCTTTGTTTTCTTCTCAGCCAGTTGAGAAATTCCATCCTGTGAGGACAGGTAATGATCGGCGCATTTACGAATACCACTTTTCCGCATTTCAAGTGCTGCAAACTCCGAAGAAGGAAAATAGTCTCCGTTTCCGTTGTGCTAACATATTGACAAGCCGACATTGGCTAGTGACGGTCGGCCATACTTGGCGCAACGCTATGAGTGCATTTGGATAACCACTTTTGGAATGCCCAGACGAAGAAGAGATTCAACATAATGCATCTCTCCTTTGGGCAGTTGATACGTGCATGTTCAAAAATCATTGCTTAGTCAACTGCTGTATGCCACTTTTGATAGAGCAATAATGAGACAGCATCTGGAATTTCAGCGCAGCGAACATTGCCACAACTAATGCAAACACCGTTAAAACGCAGTCTTAGAATAGAGTGGGATAGCTCGCGTTTGCTTAACAGCTGAATTACATTGATGCTCAGTTAACAGGAAGTGATAATATTTCAGCTTAAGAAGCGGTTCATTAAGAACGCAACCATAAATCTTTCCATTTGACGTTACCATGAATTTACACGGACGCACACGTGGCGTCAATACGAATGAAAGCAAGCTGTAAAAATAGTAATAATAGGGCAAGATTAGTCAAAATTGGAATCCGTCATCCATTTTTAGCATTACCGATCTAACAGTTAAATCAGAGCTCTAGCAATAATAATAATAATAATAATAATAATAATAATAATAATAATAATAATAA
>KN538378.1:1964257-1989103 GCA_000797535.1 Trichuris suis
AATTCCTGTTCCCAAAAGAAACCCTACGTTCAACTTGCTCTTGTTGTTGTTGTTGTTGTTGTTAATAATAATAATAATAATAATAATAATAATAATAATAATAATACAAAGTCTATGCTCTGCAATGAAGCTTCCAATGGTCATTAATTCTAAGCACCGACAGAGAGAATAGCACCTTAATAGGAATTGTTCACAATTCGCTTTAAGTAAATAATACTGGATTGGCTATTGGAATTACGCGCTAACCTAAAGCTAACAGGAACATTATCAATTACATCGTATACATAAAAAATCCAAATAAGCATTCAAGAAGAGTCCGGAAACGGCTATACAGTAAAATGGGAACAACAATTCACGAGCTATTCACAGTTCACAATCCTTTCGATTGTAGTACCCTCAGCACTTTGCCGTTACGATGATTCGCGTTTTGCCAATGAAAAGCATTGGACGTTTGAGGCAGCCGGTGTCAATGGTCAAAGTCTATGCATGCGAGGTAATTTTGATAACCTACTTGCATTGCGAAAACTATTTGAAAAGATCAATGTTTACGTACAGCACACATCCAACTGTGTTCATGAGCGACAGTATCCCTTTCGTGGGCGCTGGGAGACTCCAAGGAAGCTGTCAAATGTTATTGTTTGACTATCAGCCTACTGGGAGCTTCGGAAGGCCACCAGGTATCGGAAGGCCTCCTCCACCAGGGTTGGCTGGAGCTGCAGGTGCTGGAGCAGGGGCAGCGGGAGGCGGAGGAGCAGGAGCAGGAGCAGGTGGAGGAGCAGGAGGCGGTGCAGGGGCCGGTACAGGTGGAGGAGGTCCAGCTTGTGGCGCAGGACCTTGCTGAGCGTTTCCCGGTGGTATTGGTGCCGGTGGTGGAATAATAGAATATCCTGGAAAATGAGTAGGCCCTCCTCCGAAACCCCCTGCGTTAGGAAGCATGCCGGGAAAAGTATATGGACTTGCGGGAGCTCCATATGCTGGAGCAGGTGCCATCGCTGGAGCAGGGGCCATCACTGGAGCAGGGGCATAGCTCGGCTGGGCTACTACTTCCATCGCAGGATACGCATACGGTTGCACCACTGGCATTCCAAACATAGGGTCTCCATACCCGGGCATACCGTAACCTACAAAACAAGGGAACAATAGCTGAAAGCAGCTTACGCAAACCTGCTGCCTAAGCAAGCCACGGCAATAGATGACAAATGAAGTCAGTTGCCGGTTGCTTGCAGGCGAAACTGCGCGCCATAAAGGCAGTGCTAGTAATTCTCCCCTGTCAAAGCGCCATCTGAGTAAAACGACTATAGTTGGAAGTGACAAGTTTCTCATGTACATATTTAGTGAAATGAGAGTAAATTTTAATCTGCTGAAGGTACGGCACTTGTTCAGCCGGAGTGAACTACGACTTCAGAGTGAAACAGTATAGCTAAAAGTTTTCGTGATGTCCTTGAAAGCCCAAAACAAGAACATACAACACCTTCAAGGATTTGCGTCAATGCCACAGTAAACAGAGTTAAAATACAATTAATAATAGCGATAATAATAATAATAATAGCAACAACAACAATACTAATAATGTTATTGTTGTTGGCGTTGTTGTAGTTCGTAAAAAGCACTAATCATCAGCTGCATTCATCTAACTAATGTAACAGCTTTAAAAAAGTTCACCATCTGGTCATATATCGCCAAATCACTATCGATTTAATTAGCATCATTAATGCCCATAGACAGACAGCGCACATACTGAAAGATGACGTAATATAGTTTAGCGCAGTCAAGATTTAAAGATATAAACTTATTATTCAGTCCTGTTGTTATGTAAATGAATATTAACAATTGGGGTTTGATCAGTTCTTTGCCCATAAACAGCACGTCAAGCGACAGTCTCGACCTATGCGCGTAATGTGGCACTGCCATCGCCAATGACGTCAGCGAGCGACAGCTGCAGACCGCGGCGCTGCTACTTAAGGGAAGAGGAGTGCCTTATCGAGGAATTGCATGGCCTTGTTAGTTTGCGTAGGGATCACTGTTTTCCATTTTTCATTTGGGCTTAGGTAGCATACGCCAACTATGGAGAACAGGAAAAAGTTGCTGCGCGGTAGCCTTCCCGGATTCCCCGGTTTGTAGTTCTCTAGAGCTGTTGGTGTATACAGATCGAGTAAAATGCTTTGCACTGTTCCCCATTGTTGGCTGGCTGTTGGTAAACGTAGTAAATACCGCGCGGCAAGTTGATCCTGTTCGTTAGAGCTGCTGGAGGCTACGTGAGCCTAAACCAAAACTAGAGACCGATAACACCTACAGAATCTAAGAATGCTGCGCAATTGCTCGATAAGCAGCAGCGGGCTGGCCTACGACTGTCGCTCTCTGACGTAACTGACTTTGGGCTACCGCGTGACGTAAGCAGGCCGCAGTTGTGACGTGTTGTTTACGGGCAGACAACAGACCTGACCGTCTGTGGAAGGGCCAATAAGATAAACACTTTTTACATTTCTAATTCAATTGTTTCACTACTGATGTTATCATTATTACTACTTGATTGTTGCCTATTGCTTGTGGACGATTCAGCAAGCTGTTTAACCGTTTAAACTTTTGCCAAATGCTAATGTAGAACAATGCTGCGTTTGTCAATAAAATTTGACTCTGATGACGGCACAGATATGTCCCGAAAGCTCTGCTACTCATAACTTCAATAAACGATCTCATCCGTTTAGAAATTATAAAATGGGTTCAATGCAAAAATTGTGAAAGTATAACTTCTAGTAACGGTGTTGTTCTATTTTTTTCTGTACGGCAATGCACACGAGAATGTGAACCTATCAAGACGCAGCTGCCCACGTTAGCATAAAACTTCCAACAACACATGTTGACGCTAATGACGGTAGCAGGTGCATCCCGAAAGCTTTACACTTTTGTGTGCTTTAATAAATACCACTTTCTTTCCCGTACAGAAAAAACATGGAATGAAACAATTGTGTAGATAACGCCATTAAGTATGTTCTCACCATATCCATATCCGCCCCCGTACATGTATCCAGGTGCCATGTATCCTCCCATTGGGTCCATGTAGTACTGGCGAAGCGAAGCTGCCTCTGAAACGTCCACCTTGAATACCTCTTTTAGCGATTTAGACTTACCAGCAGAACATGCAGCCTTCCGCGGATCAAATGATTCTCCATATGAACAATTATGGATTGTCCATTCGCCGCATACTTCATTCAAATGATCACAAGTAATAAAGTGTGTTTTGTTTATCTGAATTGCATGCCCACTGCGTTCTGTGTAGTTGCAAGGTAGTCCAGCAGTGATAAGGCCAACATCTTAAAACCAAAACCTCTGAAGTCATGCGAAAAACGTCAACGCCACATCAGGTCACGTTCATTGCAATTTTCCCGGCTATCCACATCCGTCGAAGGCTGAAAGGAGAATTACTGCTGCTAATAGTTGTACGCGCTGCGAGCAGCACGAAACGCAGTATCTCTAGCAAAGGGGATTTCTTTACCACTGAGAATCGCTTGTAGCTCTTTTTCCTGCATGGACCTTTGCAGTCAAGAATAATCCAAACGCCGCGGCGGTTTCTAAATGCAAACGAATGTATGCGCATGTTGGCACATTCAAAGTAAACGATCTTCAGCCTATGTTCGGTATAAACTTAAGCAATTGAAAACTTATGTCATTGCCACTTCATTGATGCAACTGCTCAAACGGTATCCCATTACACCAACTGCGAAGAGGCAGACAGACTACGCTTCTTTCCATAAAGATCAATGAACGTATGTGACGATGAATAGACAGATACTTTGTGCAAGGATAAATGCAAATTAAGGAAGCATTCTAAGAGCCTGTAAAAGTTGCTCGCACATCATCATCAAGTATATCTTATACATGAACAATGCTTCTTTCTTTTCGCACGGGTGGTAGCCTCAGTGCTTTCAATACCAACTATTGTTTCGTCTGCGAATGGACGCGTAGGCTCACAGCAGTGCGAACGGAATGGAGCAACACCAATCTGCCCCACCGTTCAACAGTGCATATTAATATTTTCCACAATGTGCCAAGTGAAGGCGGTAGACTTTAAATTCTCCAATCTTTAACGCTCCCAGTCGGAACTGCACTAATAATTTGCATAACGCATTTGACTTTTGTTCCCTTCTTTTTTTATAGCGTCTATTCGCATTTCAAGCTTAGCGGCTGCGAATCCAAAATATATACTCCAAAGCACCGTTATTCTTACCCGTTCGAATCTTCATGCTGCTGGCATACGAACATTGTATTCGTTGAGATAAGTTTGTACTTGACTTCTTTAATATTTGGGTTGCAAGAGTCACCCAATATTGGCCGCAGTCTGCTGCAACGAGCCACTACGAATGGATTAAGTTAAGCAGCTCGCAAGAGACCAAATAAGGAAGGGAAGTTCTTACCAGCAACAAAAGATAATATAGCCAGTCGCGTTAACTCCATTGGATTCGTCGATGAAAAATAGTTAAACTTCTGCGTGCCGTCGAACGACAGTCAGCAGAAGGCAGCGCGACGGTAAAGCTGTGATTTAAATAAGCAAAGCGTTAAACTCTTTGCCACTACCTGGGTAAACGAAGTTGCAAGTCTGTTCTGGCAACATGCATTAAACAGGGCCACCTCGCTTGGCTCAGGCGTGCATGCGATCACGCGAAGCGCAGTCGCCTAAATTGCCAACGCATCCAATACAAACAGATCTGTTGAACTCCCGTCTACGTCATTCGAAAGCTGCGATTAAAAGCATATTGAATCGAAAGGAGGAGCGAAGGGAAGATGTTTTTTCAAATTGTATTTTCCTTTCACGCATTTCCCTCCATTTCTGTGCATGCTTAAGTTAGCAACAAACCAGTGACTCGCATTTTCCTCCTTACGCCCAATTCGACAACAACCAGTCGCCGTGTTTAAAAAAGCATGTCCACGGTATAGGCTTGAAAGTCAACAAAAGTAAACCCAATTGAAAAGAGAACATTCAGGATTGCAGCTGTTTCTAAACAAAATCGCGAAGCATAAAAACTGCGCTTGGCAAAGCTGAACGTGACAAAGCGGAAGCGGTCAAGTAGATTTGCACTTCTTCAGTATTTGCTCTCAAACAGTGCAATATAATCGTTTGCCATATGCGGCTGATCGTTTTACAATGCCCTTCAGTCAGTTGAAATGGAAACATCGAGCCATAAGCTGGCTTCCACGAATGGGTATTTACATTTGACGAATATGGATAGCTACAAAACTGATCATCACCTCTAGAAATAACCTTTGCTTAATGAATGAACCATTTGACTAATGAACGCAGCTAACGCGTAGTAACAATCTACGCGACTCTAAATATTAATACAATATCCAAACGCTAAAAGTAGCGGCAGCTCTCAACAGTGTAAACCGTACGCTAACGGCTCTGCAGATCATTAATGCCAATCCATCACTCGTTTTCAGTTTTCACATATACGTCAATACCAGTGTTACTTCTAACAGCTACATTACAGCAATGTTTGATAGAGAAAAGAAAAATGCGCTATTACAAAAAATCAGCTCTTAAAACGGAGTGTCAATTTTTCACTAACGGTTAACGGTAAGCCTACTTGTACTGTTACAAGCACGGCATCGCAGTCAAAAAGGTGCCTTACCATACTTGCAATAGCGGAATTTTATTCAGCTAGCAAAGCCCATCTAGCTGATGATAATAATATTCAAATTCTATTATAATCTGGTTGGCTGATGACGAATCACCGAGCACCTGAAAGCTTCGTGATTTCAAAATAAAAGATTTTCTTTTATCAGGAAACAAGTCTTGCTACAAGTTGAATAATAATAATAATAATAATAATAATAATAATAATAATAATAATAATAATAATAATAATAGGGCAAGCTAACCCCTTATAAACTTAGAGCAGGAAGTTGTCGCTGCTCCACAATAAGCTCATCAGTTTCAGTAAAATAAGGTATATCTATAATATTAATACATTAATATTCATGTCGAAGATTCAGCTTCTCTTAACGGAAGCAGTCTTAATGAGGTGTACAGAGGCAACCGGTTGGAACGCTTATGAAAACCTTTTATTCGACAAAGCCTAGGGACAACTTTGTGCTGTCTGTCATGCAGACGCTATAGACGGAACAAAGCTGTCCGGATATCCTTGTCAAATAAAAAGCTATCTTAACTGTTCCAACCGCCATACACCTCATGCAAATTAACATTAAAACATCGGAGAGCTCTTTTGTCATAAGGAGTTTCAAGTATCAAAGCTTCCACGTGGTTATCTTGATCCCCAATGCATAGCGAGTTCGCGTTGTGCAGTAGCCGTTGCAAAGCCCGTGGTCACTCTACTCGTCAGTAAAAACTTGGGTTCATCGATTGGGCTATGCAAAAAGATTTCCATACATTCACGGCACCAATGCAAACTTTCCAGCACACTGTAAGGTCGCTAATTTTTTGACTTCCATTTTAATGTTCAGTCCAGCAACTCTTTGCTGTGTGTTTGGCGTTTGGTGCGAAACTCTAAGCGCTGAAAACCACTCTTATTCCCAGTTTGGAACACGATCGTACTTTATTCCATTTCCAAGATGTCGAGTCATCTTTGCCAGACTTAAAAAGCAATTCAACTGCAGTATACATTGTATAGCCGTTAAACGATGGTTAACAGCCGCGTCCTGTGAAACGTACAAAATGGTCAAAAGCAAAAGGAGTCAACACCGCACCAAGTAATGCAGACTTTGATGCCGCCGCCAATCGGGATGCTTCAGACAGCGAGAGAGAGAGAGAGAGAGCAAACACACTGCGCTCGGATAACATATAGTCGGTACAAGTTATAAAAAGCGTCAAAGTGATTCAGTCGAACTCATACAATTATTCATACATCTGATAAGCAATACCGCGATGGCGTTTCCAAAGATAGAAACCGATTATCAAGCCGAAGAAAGAACCGAGCAGAAGCATGCTGATTCCAAGTCCAGCCATGGAACCACCAGTATACCCCATATAATTTATAATTACTGTATCCTCGCCGCCGTGACATAGCAAGCAAGCGTCTCTCAAAGAATGGCACATAATGACAAGAACCTAAAAGTAGACAGAACAAGTATTAAGTATGAACTGCAGAATAAAACGTCCACAACGTAAGTGTCAGTATTTACGCGTACACAAAGCAGTATAAAGGAATTAACAATAGCGTCAACTGAACAAATCAAAACTTGAGTTGACAAAACCCATCGGCATTAGCTATTCCAAATAGGTTGAATCTGTAAGCAAACTGACTAGTCAAGTTTAAATCTGTTCAAAAGGAGCCGCCCCCGTCTAATCGCGCATTACTTAAAAAGATGGAAACCAAAAGAAAAATAGCGGAGAAGGCAAAGGAATTTCCCGCCGCCGAACTTACCAAATCCTTTTCGAGCCTTCGTGGGACTCTGACCGTCACGTCCTGCCGTTGCAAGGTTTCGTTCAGTGCATGTCGCGCAGCAGCGAGATCTTTCTCAGCTTGGAAAAATTCCGTTCGCGTGCCAACCACGCCGGATACATTGGAAATTTGGAAGAAAACCATTGTCCTATTGCCATCCGGTTGGAACTAAGAAGTTAAGTGAGATATATAAACAATGTTAGCACAAAACCCCTTATATATCCGCTAACCATAAAGCGGGAAACTCTGAGCGGACTGACGCCCGCAACTGCGGCTATAGCGGTACGCAAAAAGTTTTCAACGACTTCTATGCCGGTTGAATAGAGCTTATCAACAGTGGCTACAAAGTTCCATGATTAACGAAGCAATATTAATCAATAACTACTTTTACGGACCATTGACATGAATTGTCATGTAGGACTCGTTTTTGTCATATTTCAAGCAAGTCGATACGTCGAATCTTTTCCAAGGAATCAACGTGGAATTGAAAGGTAGGAAATTGTAGAAAGTGTACGTAGTTCGCTCTTGAGGCACCTTGGGATTCTGCAATAATCAACTTGCCGACAAAGCATTTTGGAAACAAACCTTTTTATCGGGACGCACACAGCTATTATAAACGCGCAATGCCCAAGGTAGGACCACGTTGGATGCATGAAGCACCTCGTCCTGTACAATTGCCTAAAAGCTGCAAGTCAGCTTCCACCTCATCAAATGGCTCCAACGCTCACCTTGTTGAACCAAACTTCGTGAACAAAGCAGGTATTATTTTCACCCTCTTTGGCTACCCAAACTTCCAGCATCATGTCGTCCAGTTGCCTCTAGCCAAATTAGGCGCACGTCAATTAAATGTTACGCATATCAAGGTAGGCTACCTTTCCAACGTAGCCAAAGTTTAAACGATCTACTTTCAGCAAAACTTCAGTAGCATTTTTAAACGCCAAATAAGGTTGCCCTTTTTCGGAAGAAAGCTTTCCAGTGCCAGCGGTAAGCGGAATAGGCGTTACGTTAACGCACGTTGCTGCTGGTCCATTGACCACATATTGCAAACCTGAAGAATAAAAAGATAAGAAAAACTAATACACAAAAAAGTAAGCAGGCAGAGAATTTACCAGAGTCGAAGTCGTGGGTGACTACGTATTCGTAGGAGGATAAGTTCAAGCCTTGGTTGAAAGGCAAAACAGAGCTGTTCATATTAGTGAAGCTCGCTAATCTTTTGTCGGCAGAGTAGAACAACTTTAAAAAAACATAGTTTGGCGCCAAAACGTTTCGACGCAACACCGAATCTCCTTCACCTTAATTTCTGTCGGCATTTTCAGCTTGTGCTGCAGAATTTCAACGGATACCATGAAATTCTGCAACTTAATTTCAGGAAATGAATCATTCTTCAGTCCGCTACAGTACACTCCTTCCGGTGGCTGCAACATAGAAGGAATGAGGCGATCACACGACGTTACGTCACTCCATACCAATAGAAAATGTTCTATTGAAGCCTCGTCCAGAAGCAACTTGTAGTTGAACAGGAAGAAAGACACGTTCATAACCGGATTCGTCGTACCCAGCTTTGAATTAGCTTAAATAGGAAAACAATACGCATCACATTAAAGGGAACTCGTTTTTGCGGATGGCCAATGAAGCACAGAGCTAACTCGCTTCACACATCCCCTTTCAACAGTCCGTAGGAATAATGTGACAATGCAGCATACTGTCCACTGAGAATGAACATTCCCTTTTAGGGCACGCAAGCATAGATTTTCCTATTTTTTACTTTGTTACCCAGATTGTTCGCTCCAATGTGATTAGCATTACAAACTTTCATTGATATTTCTTCAAGGACAAAACGTCAGCTACTTAATTTCCCGGTTTTATTGCGTAAGCATAAGGTGACCTTGGATTTAGAAGCTTTGGGACCACAAGAACAAGAAGGGACAACCTTCATTGACGCGTCAGCTTATTGTGCATTTGACAAAACAGACTAATATCATGATGCATAAGACTTTTAAGAGCTAACAAAGATGTGCTCGGAAAAAGAAAACTCAGGATCACTTACAGTAAGCACAACTGCTCTTGTCGATTTTGCGCGCCACCGTCCGAAAAATGCAAGTTCCTTTCTGGCAAGAATGTCGGCCATTCTATTCTGCCCTTACGTAAGCGTAAGCCAAAACATAAGCCTTATGTTTACGCTTAGGTAAAGACGGAACTGGACGGCCGGCGAACTTACAGTATGACGGTGAGGCGCAAAACCGACAAGATCGAACACAACAACAGAAAAGATGGAAAACGAACGTTCAAAATCTTCTTTCTGGGACGCTGTCACACAAATACACTTTGGTTTATTCAACAGCACCAATTAATAGCTTTAAATGTTGGCCTACTTCATGATTGCCTAAAACGCTATGCAATAATTCCATTTACAGCGCATTTGGTACACAAATGCCACAATCGCTAACTAAGCATAAACATTACGTTTGATAGGTAAACTGGCGATAGTAATAATAAGAGATCGTAAAGGCCTTAGTAGTATACTTACTGTAAGCGACGATTTCCACGGAACGTGGAATTCTGGCTTTGACGGACGGCAGACTAAGCCAAGGTTGGAACAGGACAACGTTTACGTCGATAACATTGTTTTTCGACAATCTTATGCTCGTGGAATAATTTTGCAACTGACGACTTTCGTGTTCCGAAGGCAAATCGGTCTTATTCCATGAAAACTGTTTTAAATAGTTCCACAGATCGTACAATGTGAGGGCGGTGCGATTAAAGAATGCGGGCGGCAGAAGAAGCGGATTTACCACCACTACCTCAATGGGAGATTTTGAGCGAGAGCAATTTCCATGACCTAAGTTGAGCAAAATCATTGCAAGAACGGTAATCAAGAATGTTCATCTCACCATCGTGATAAAGGTAATCTTTTTCGTCACGACGAATTACCAAATTAGACCCGATACCTCCCTTCCATAAGTGTATGCCTGTAGAATTCTGCAGCGTTTGCGATGTCAAGTCTTCCACAACGACCGTAACATTCGACAAGAAATCTACCACAGCGAACGATATCTTCAAATAAGAATCATACGTCTCCTTATTTAGCTGCTGATTATTTAACTTACAGAAAAGTTTGCCGGCAATGGTGGCAACTCGGCCGAATATACGCATGCCGAATATATAAGCGTAACCAGCGCTACGCCTCGCACAAGCATGGTTCTTCTTCAGGTTCCCTGCAAAGCACAAAAGCTTTTACGCATTTAGCAAATAGTAAATGATCGTTTCAGCGTAGAATGCCGTTGCTTTATTGGGAAAATGGCCGACGCCTTTTTAGTACTGAATTTCCGAAATGAGCAACACTGCGGCACCAATGCAACAACACTTTGGACTTGCGCGAACGGAAACCGCAGTGGTATAATGAGTCACGAATAGCACTGGCAGAATTTGCCGGCAGGTTGGTAAACAATTGATAAAGAGTGCATTTCGCTTAAACAGTAAACAGATGATTCATAGAACCAGAATATCATGCACAAATAATAGACTAGTAAATGACTTTAACGAAACTTCAAGGGCGGTTGCAACGGCTGGAATTATAAATATCGCGAATGGGTGCAAAGAAGAAACCGCCACCGAGCGAACTGTTGAAGAAAGATCACAATTGATAGCAGCAAGCCGTGCAAGAGTAAACACAGCACTTAATGCCCAATTCGGGCGGATTCTATGAACAAAAGGAGCTGTGGAGAAATTGAATAAGCAAATACCGCATGTAAATAGGAAAAGTGAAGCCCCCCTTTCCCCAATCTGCGTCACGCTGAAGTGCATACCAAAAACGGAAGTCTCCGTTGAACAGAAGCCTTCAGAGCTGCCAAACTGCTGGGAAGAATGAGCTAGGATATTCGTGCACAAAATGCGTTAGCGCAAGTGTACGCGCAGACTACCGACGAGACAAAAGCTACGCAATGTAAACCGGTTTTCACGCGACAGCACCGACGCACTGCGAAATGCTTTTCGTTATAGTCAGGTTGATGCACTACCATGGTGATTCGCTACGTGCCGTACAGCTGAGAATTCAAATTAAAGAGACAACAACTTTCTGAACTTTGAAAATCTGAATGTTTTTAAAACGTAAACAATGCACTTATTGTCTCAGCTCTCTTAGACAAAAATGCTACTTCCGCAAGGCATTTTACTCGTATTTAAAGAAAAATCGCATTTGCTGCTGGAATCAGCGTCTCGAATTAGCCACCTTACACAAAAGCTTAAGTCAACTTGTTGCAGCAACAAAAAGTCGTGCACTACTATAGCATACTGGACTGACGATTTGTCTCGGGCGTCAACAGAAGGATGATATACTTCATGAAACCTTAAGCAATGATGCAAGCCACTTCGTCATGAATTCCAAAGTATGCATGCGTATAAGTACAAAAGAAGAACACGGCTGTTTTTAGCGTCAAACATTTCGTAACCTAGCAGCGCTAGCTTTTCCTACAGTAATAGTGATAAGCAGGTTTTACTAATTGGAACTTCCAGCAGACGTGATTCGAAACTGCCTTTAGTAGTTGTTTAGAATATACTGCTGTAACTTTTTATTTCCCGCCTAAACGGTCGCAATGGAACAGGATGTGGGCGCGAGAAAACTGTTCGTTGCGTACTTGCCATTGTCAGGAAGCCGTCGAATGAGGCGTAATAACCTTTCTACCCTGCAGTGCATCAATTAATACTAAAAACTGCGACCTTTCCATTTACCTAACTTTATTTATTAAAGAGGCGCTTTTCGCGGAACTGCATGATAGCAAGGCGAGGACGGCTGTTAGCGTAGCCCACCCTTCTGGGTGCACATTTTTGATCAATACGTTATGCTGATGGAGCAGACTTTCTTCTTAATTTTCAAGAAGCAGGAAAGATCCAATGGTTGAATATTTGTTATTTAATCGCACTTTGCTAATACCTAAAAAAACGAAAAAACCCTTTATTGCAAAAAATAGGAAATGTCCAACACGAGCATACGTTGTCACAAGAAAAAACTTTTTTCGTCGGTAACGCGGCATCTGATTCTAAAGACACCTATGTTTGAACTTTAAACTCAGGCTAAGTTTTCCTGACTTTCTTTAAATACTGTATTTAGTAACGTACAAATTGTTGGTACGATACTGTTTGATCGAGAAACGTTCAAGTGCAGTGGTCGCTAGTGCTGCTGAAGTCACAATCGTCGATGCCTTATTTTGCTTGTTCCGAGATTGGATGGGTCGGGCTATGGGTACTTTGCGTCGGAACCATCTCGTTGTCAGCAATCGCCTTGTTTGAACTCAACCGTGTGCTCCAACTAGCACGGCAGGCGAAGAAACAGAACTCCTTAGGTTTCGTACGGGAAACTAGAATTTCTCTTATTGATGGAATTGTCCAAGATACTTGCAAGGTAGAAATGACTTATTTATGCGCTAGAATTTGAATTTACCGTTAATGCCCATCAGTTTCATTACGTTAGGGGTGTATCCTGCTAAAGCGGTCATTTCACAAAAGTTAGAGCTGAAAAAAATAGGCAACTTGTCTCTTAGCCGCCTCGCTGTCATACTGTAAATTTGCCAGCCATCCTGTTCTGCCCTTACGTAAGCCTAAGTCTAAACATGAAGCTTATATTTTGGTTTAGACTTACGTAAGAGCAGAACAGTATGACCGGCGTGCTCTCCAGTAAGCGCAGAATAGCATGGCCTCATGCTTGGCAGGAAGGAACCTGCATTTTTCGAACGGTGGGGCGGCTAAACGACGAGGTCCAAAAATGCTTTCGTTTTAACGTGTATATACAAGTTCATTGTTTTGTACAGGGACTACCCGTTGCCTTCCCAATCGATCTTGCAGTTAGCCTGAGAAAGACTTTACTGTCCGTCTGCTCTTTTCATCGCAATATGACTACCGGACATGTACGGCTTGCTAAAAATCCATAAACTGAACGTTCCCGTAAGATCAGTGGTTTTATGAATTAACAGCATTACTTCAGAGACTTCGTCCTACTTCAAAAACATCATTAAGATTGCTGTGGGGAAACGAAGTTCCACCATTAAAAAAATGTAACCTTTTGCGAGGAGGTTAAGAATTCTTACTGTCTTCCCAACGAAATCCTGCAGGAGTACAATGTAAACAACCTTTTCATAAATATCCCCTCGAAGAGGGCTCTGAGGATGTTGGACGAACAGCTGAGTAACGACGATACCCTCCGCACTAGATCGAGGCTAATTAGCAACGAGTAGACTCCATAAAGAAGAATGCTCATGCAGAGAAATTTGTTGCATGTGATGCTTGAAACGTTTAATCTAATCATCTGTCCTATGCTGTATCTTGACACACGCCGATTCAAAATGAATTCTTTTGCAGTTTTGGTTTATTTCAGGAAACCGCACTTCCTTTGCCTGTAGAAAAAAACGAGGCGGGAAAATACGTAGTGAAAACTTTTGGCAAGAAGGTCAAGCGCGATTTGTTCTGTTACAAATTCCCGCGTAAACCTTTCGGTGGCGAGCAGATTTGTTAAACAAATTTCCATTTGCATTCCATGGATAACCAGTAACAGTAGTAACATTTATGCTTACTTCTCGTATGTGGGACTTGAAAATCTTTTATGCCACCGTAATGAGACGCCGCTTTTGTTTCGCAATCATCTAACAAACGGAATAAAGTTAGCCAGTGTTCAAACTGCATTGGGTAACATAATATGTCATAACGTGATTTTACGTATTGTCCTGTCTGAATTCTGCTTGCAGTTTTTCTATCAACGACATGCTTAGCAATGCTCCAGTGCTCTTTCGTCAACTGTCGTTGTACTGCTGCTGTTAGTACATTGAAAGTAACTTGCAGAAACTTTATCTTTGTCAAATATCATTCCGTTCCTTTATAATTTTTAAAAAATATTAATAAGTAGAGTTTGGAGTGTACTAAGCTTTTCACGTTTAACAGACGCGCTTCCGCTTGAATAAAGTGACTTAAATTTCCCGTACGTTCTTTAAATCTAATGCGCAATAGTATTTGGCTCGAAACTAAACTGAACCGAACAAAATAGCTTACTTAAGCAGTTCAGTTGCAAAACAGATCTAATCACTACGCGAACAGGTAAAGGCAATTTAGTTGCTTTTAATCGTTTCCAAATTCTGCAAGATTTTTTCGGGTCTTTCCTGTTAACGGCCCACCAGTCGTACTGTAACTTTGCAAAAACAGAGAAGAATGCAGGTTCCAAGCTGCGACTTTAACCTCGTTTCCCATTGGACGATGCTTGCTGAGGCTTCTCGGCCTTTTTTTCAATCCGAAATAGAGAATCTCTCAGTACTGTAGCATTCGGCATTTCGAACGCGACCATTAATTAACATGTCAATACTGCGTATGATTTATGTTGTAGAAAACAATCTCAAAAGAGAGATTATCTTCACCGCTTCTGTATTATAAAACTGGGACCCGTTTGTACGGCGGAGAACTGCTGACATTATTAATAATATTTCCATTCCCAGGATCAGTGTTTCTGAAGAAGTCATACAGCAGCGAATATATATATATATATAGAAAATAGGGAATAGGTGAAATTTCTGAATCGTTGCCTTAATGTTAAAGCACATCTTGGTGAAGTAGTGAATTGTGGCGACAGATAGCAGCCGCTACAGCCAGAATACTAAATCGTTAGCACTTAAGCAAACACGTCGCCATTTGTTCACAGAACTTCTTTTTCCAACAATTTGATATCAATAAATCTACTTCAACATGGAATAATAAAAGAAGCTTTCTTTGTGGGGCACACCATGATCGAGAATCGAGACGAAGTTGCCAAGGTGGACAAAGCTAAAGAATATAGGTAACATAAGGCAGTTATGCAAATTCGCCCTTCCTCTCAGGCTTTGTTAAAACAGCATTCCTCGTGGCTATTGCTTGATCTACTGTTTAATTGGTTCACCTTCCGTTGTTTTGCCTTTTTAGGCTTTTTGCTCAATTGACAAGTCAGACATGATTGTACAGCAAATTATTACAAAGCTTATTTAGTTCAATCTATCTCTATACGTTATCATTGGATACTTTATCCTTGCACTGTTTGGAGGTTCACGTGGTATGACTTTCAAAAGGTAACTGCATAATTTATGCTCCACCTAAGCGCAATCGCGAGGTTTCTCACAAAGCGTACCTTCTTCGTTGAAAGTATCTCTTTTTCAAATGCATTTGCATAAAATAGCTTACGACAGAATTGAGCCAGTTGGGTGCAGTCGAATCAACATGGGATGCACAGTTAAATTACGCATTCGCCTACGCAATGCTCTGTTTTAATGTCTTTAAAAAACCGGCTTTGTCTCAGTATCTTTCAGCAGATGGCGCAGTTTGTCGTGCTACAATTACTCTTAATTGTTGTTGACATGCTGGAACCATCAACTAACGTGATATGAGGGAGGATCTGGTTAACAAAGCAACTTATTCTTTATTTGGTACAAAAACTGGTTAGGGCATCTCCAATACGGAGTTCCCTTTCGAATGCCCCTACCTGTTTGTACAATGCAAAGAATACGTTATTGCATAGTTTGTCAGCTGACGGAGAAGAACCTTAAATGTTGTTACTCCCAAGATCCGGTTTTCGCTGATTTACTTGAAAAAGCGACTTTGGATCAGAAACCTGTTGCGCAGTTGATTGGGCTATATATTACCGATTAAAGACAAAAGGAAGGCGAACGAGTCACCGCATACGAAGGTTTTGCGCTTTTTAGAATTTTGTATTGTGTTGATACATTGCATTTAATTATTCACGTTAAATGGTTCTTGTCTTAAAAGTCACTTTACCTCAGGTGAGTCAACCTCTCGAAGTATTATCACTAATGGCGCGAGCCTGTCTGTAGTAATTGATAGTTGAAAAACAAAGTTTTACGACCGCCTCCGTACTTACTTGGAAATAGTTAAACACTGGTTTGATGTAGTCGCTAATGGGTTTATCTTTTGCTTTAATTAAGAATTTTCGATTTGCTTATATTTTTTATTAATACGTATAATCTGTAGAGCATTATTAGTTTGCAATATTTCCCTTCCGTGAGTGCTGCTACTGCTTAGGACGCATTTGGACACGAAGAGTAGGCGCTAGCTTAGTCATTGTGGAATGCATTTACTTTTTCTTGCCATTCGGGCATGCTGATTATTTATTTATGCAACAGCGTTAACTGTTCACCTTCTCCTCTTCTATTATAATTGTCTATGTTATTTTTTGGATAACTTCGTGACGCATGCACGAGTTGACAATCTTTTACTGCTGAACAGCCAATAGCGTTTCTTAAACTTTGCTAAACGTTCAACAGCAATGTGAACAATATGAGACATGAAAATGCGAGCTTTCGCTGGCGATTGCCTGCACCAACTGCTTAGTCGTCAATAGCTGAGTTGCTTTGCTCGTTCAGTCCGTTCAGTGACGATGTTACGCAAATGCCTAAAAAGTTATTCGGCAACTTTGCTTCTCTCGTTTTCCATTGCCATTTAACTTCCATCGGCAAAGCTAAAGAAGCACTGACTCAAAATATTAATATGATCGATAGTATCTCGCTTATTTCACTTCAAGAGGTTGTGCAGCTTCACTTTGAGAGCTCAATTCTTGATGCTATAGCACATGGGAGAAAAGATCAATTAATTTTCTAGCAATACGGCCATTAGCCGTCAGGATAACTCCAGCGGTGCTCGCTTGAAACTGCATACTCCGTGTTGTCTGGTTAGTATTCTATCTGAACACTTTTAAACAGCGGGAGCGTTTCTGCTCTGTTCGTGCATATGCATTTATTGTTAAATAGTTTGCTAGTGTTCTTATTCATATAAGTAACGTGAAGAAATGAAGTCGCGGCCTTTACAGCTTCATAAATTCTGGTTTCCTTACATTTAATGCGTAGTCAGCTCCTCATTTCAACGTAAAATGATTTACCTGTATTTATTTATCATGGACATGTTCATAATGTGCGCATAGGTTTTCATGCCGAAGTTTATTTCAAAACAAAATCTGAGCTTCAGTTTTCCGAGCTTTCGGGATTGAACTTGTCGCACCGTCAGCGTAGCGAACGATGAAAATGAAAATCTTCCTAGCTCGTTTCAGGCTCATAACGTAGATAAGCTTTGGCATGAAAATTAAGCTTGCATGTACGTCACAACCTTGTTTATGTGAGAGCGCTCCGTGTTGAACATTAATCGCGTAAGACATGTTGACTTGAAGCAAGTTCAATGGCAGATATCGTTTGAGGCAAAGTCGACAAAGCGTTCAGTGATTAGATCAGTTCCGTAAGATTGCTTTAACATCATTTTAAGTATATCTTTATTTTACGGTTGTATCCCGTAGTTGTTTGGAACAAAAAATCTTTCATTGTTTCTCTGAAGCTTTCTGGTTCGGCCCTAAGCCATCCCCGGTGGATAACCAAAGTGAATCCAAGAAGCCGCCAGTCGTCGCAAAAGCAACTTGTTACAAAAGACCCTTTCACGTCTGAGCGTGCACACTTTGCTATTGAAGGCTGCAAAGCACTTTGGCTTGAATAAGTCAAGTAAACATCTTTTGTGTTTCGTACATGGCAATTGCCGATATGATCTTTTCTGGATGTGTGTCGTAAAACTGGTGTTACATTTCGTCTGAACTATCTTTTAATTTTATCAGACTGGTTACATCTGGTCGCGCCTGTTTTCCCCTGTGCTAAAAGTGACTTTTCCTTTGCTCTCCTATCGAAGTGTGCTCAATTACGTCAGCCTTTTGCTTTGTCAACCCTTAGATGGCGGCGGCCCTGTCGAACTTTTCTTTCGTCATCTTGATCACGTAATTCTCATTTCGAAAAGGTGGGTTTTCTTATGCGCCTGCTATACACCGCGGCGAGACTGTCTTCTATGTGGTGATTAGGTTCGATTTTGTTTTATTATGATTTTTTGGGCTTCAAAAGTTAGGCGGAAGCGAAAGCGATCAAAAGGAAGGTCAGGCAAGCGTGTTAGACAATACAATAATAATAATCATTGCTGTCTTCTCATTTACACGCTCAGCTACAAAGCAATTCTTTGCGGCTACGAGTTAACCGACATGATATCCTTTTCGAGAAGTAACTGTTAAATATGATTCCGCAGGCTGCTACAGAGGGACCAAGACTGAGTGATGGCACCGGTTTAAGGTCCTTCAGTTTTTTTTACCTCTGTACAATATTCAGGCAAATAGTTATGTGTTACATATTCTTTCTGAGGTAATGCCTCAGATGTCCACCTCAGATGTCTCTGCATTTGGATGTTGGCTGGAATGCTTTCAAAACTTGCGTTGCGTAATTAATACAGAGAGTACACTGTTCTTTGAGGTGCCGGCATGGGAATAGTTCATGAGTAGCATCGCAATGAGTTGTTAGTTGCCTTCCTGAATCCATTCGTAGAAAACTGAACTTTTAGGGCATATACAGCATTTGCGTAAAAGGTCGTTGATACTTCGTCATTTTCGTTTGCACCATTGCCGAAGTTCTAAAGAAGGCTTCCTTGCGTATTTCAACTGACATACTGCTTTCACCGCCAACACTTCTCAGTATTAAGACCGCCAACCGCCCTTTAACACTCGCATGACGCATTCGATTCATCTGAAATGCCTACATGGTAATTTTTGTGTACGCTATTTCATTCATAAACAAATCAATGAGCCAACGTGACTAATTGATGCAATAAACCCTTTTTTGAATGCTGATTAACTAAGGTAGTTACCGTTTAAACTTTCATCTGTAACTGAGTAGCATTTCGACCAGAACTGTTACACCTAAATTACCAATTTGTTGTTTCCCCAAAGCAGCCTACGTGACTGAGCTGTTTGTACAGAAGTGTCAACACAGTTTGGATTTGGCGGCGACTGTGCGAGGCAATATGTTATTTCGTTTCTTGCTGCTTTAAGCAGCAGTTATAACGGCCCTGCATAAAAGCTGTCATGCGTAATCTAAGCAGCGCAATGCGACGTTGCACTCGACACCGCAGCAAACTCAATCTGTTTATGCTTCTGTTTCAGACTAGTGGAAAAGATATGTAAATTTCCAGCCTCATTTCGGAATGAATAGTTGAACTACGGACCTTTCAGTGGGGTTAGGGTCAAAATCCCGCATGGGTCAAAATCCCGATAGGTCGAAATCCCGAATAGGCCGAAAATGCAAAGCGTGGCCTTGTTTAGGTTGTGCATTGGCATCTTCTAGTTTTGGATTAGTCGAAATGACTCCTTCAGCATTTGCGGCTCACCTATGAACACAGCTGGTTTTTTTCAGCAGTGCAATCTTTTTACTAACCATAAGAAGGCAAAGAGATCAACACGGTTAACAAAACCACAGGAAAACTAGATGTCAATGCACAACTGAAGCAAGGCCACACTTTACAGTGCACTTTCGACTTATTCGGGATTTCGACCTTTCGGGATTTCGACTTTCGGGATTTTGACCGCCACCGCCTTTCAGTGAATATTGAAAGTAAGACGCTTCCGGGTTACTCTTTGGGTTACGTCCCTAACATTAACACTTATTAATATAACACTGGGATCACTCTGAGTCTCGTGCTGTATCAGAGAATGAAAAAGCATGCTGCTGTGTAGACAGCTGGCTGTTTCTCTCCCACGCTAAAGCATATGAAATTTTCTGTTGCTGTGCTGTGTGCTACTGGCAGCAGCATTGATGAATTCATATTTTGCAAATTGAAAAAGTCCTTACGCCCATATAAGCTGGCATGAATACATGTTACTTATAAGCGGTGGCGGTCAGAATCCCGAATAGGTCGCAAGTGCACTGTAAAGTATGGGCTTGTGGCAATTCTGCATTGGCATCTTCTAGATAAGCAATGTATTTGAGTAGAGGCTTTATTATACTGGTCTTGTTTTTTTTAGATCACTAACTTCGAAGCACTGTTAGTCTCGATTTCATTTTTTCCGCATCCTCACAATTCTCCTTGATGCTTCTGACAAGTGTGCAATGACTTTACCGGAAAGCCACACTTTACAGTGCATTTTCTGCCTATTCGGGATTTCGGCCTTTCGGGATTTTGACCCTTACCCACCTGTAAGATATCATCTGTAACTACCATTGTCACAGCTTCTATTTTGCTTTAGCTGAGAAACTCGTCGCGAGTGAAAAATGCCATTATGCAAATAATTTTATTTCTAAATTAAGGCAGTACAGCTACACTGAAGACGCTGTAGGCAGTTTCACGATGGCTAAGGAAGAGCCAATTGTCAACATTTGCCGACCAGCCTATAATATGGTAAGCCATTCCAAGTGTCACTTTTATTAATAGCAGCCTGTGAGTTTACATACCGACTTCAAGTATGCTCTAAAGCTTGCGTTCAATGATACTTCGTTGAAATCCACTGCTTTTGGTAGTTCTACTTTAAAATGTAAAGCGCCTGTTGCAATTTCCAGCGTTTTTGCCCTTTGTGAAAACGCTGAATGAGTAATCGAGCGCCTTATCTTTCCAGGAGAGTTTCGATGCCACGTTTCGTTTGCAAAACGTGGACTTGACCGTTTACGGTAGCGCGAAAAGATTGCTTCGAGAAATTACAGACAAACCGCATGCATTTGTTAAACAATTTGCTCTGGCAAGATTTCCATGCTTTCAATGGCTTATGGAGTACAACTGGCGGAAAGACTTGGTGCAGGATATCATATCCGGCGTGACTGTAGGCATCTTCAACATTTCCCAAGGCAAGTTGACATCTTCAGCAAAACTGTCAAGGTTTTGCTGTCATTTTCATAACTTTTTTCATATGGTACACTTTTTACAAGCTCATCATGATACTCGTAACGATACGTAAATAGAAATATCAAAAAATTATTGTGGTATCTTATTTTATTCATTGGGCCCTTTACTAAACAGTTAAGCTGGAACAAGCGTTTGTCTAAGTGAACCAGCCAATGATATTCCTCATGAGGAAGAACAGATATCTCTATCAAGATGCCTCCTTCAGCCACGATGATGTCGAAAAATGAATTGCAGGAACTGAGGCTTACTGTCTCTGTCATCTTTGAACATTTACATATTTATACTTTATTGCCTATGGAGCTCGTAATCAACGAGAAGCCCATTACCAACCGTAGTATCAGTTTCACTTTCCCGGCCTGAAAGTGTTGCAGATGTATACTTTTTATTAGTCAGCTTTCATTAAACTGTTTGTAGGAATGGCATATGGCATTCTGTGCGGACTACCAGCTATATATGGTTTGTATACTTCCTTTTACCCTCCGTTATTCTACACCCTTTTTGGATCTTCAAGACATATAGCAGTTGGTAATGATTCGTCAAGTAGTTTTTCATCCGTAATCGATTTTTGACCTTAGGCACATTTTCCGTCGTAAGTCTTATGTCATCCAGTACTGTGCAACGACTGGCAATTGAGCACTGCCCCACACCTGACGCTAGAACTAACGAAAGTATTTCAAAAGTCGAAAATTGGTTTTGTGAATCAGCAATAAGCCATTGTATTGCAAATCCGGCATTAGCCGTCGAAATAGCGTTGACTTTGACCTTCCTTGTCGGCATCTTTCAAGTACTAGCATAAATAGCCTCTTAGCAGCTCTGTCGCAAAATTTGATGTAGGTCTTACTGGGGATGCTGAATATGGGCTTCTTGTCCGTATACTTGTCCGACCAATTAGTGGAAGGACTGACTTGCGGTTCCTCAATTCTAGTGTTGACTAGCCAACTTCCATCGGCATTTGGTATTAAAGGTCTGCCAACCGTTGGCCAACCATTTGCCATCATAAAGGTATATGAAACGGTAACCCATCGTGCTGCATAGTAATTTGATGCCATTAAGTTTTACGGCTGCTTTTTCATGCGCATTATGAAGACCAACTGGGTAACGTTGGTAATGTCAGTTGTATGCATATTCACGCTTGCAGTGATCAAGCAGCATATTGCTCCTTTATGGAAGCGCCGCTTAACATTTCCTTTACCAATAGAAATCATTGTTGTAAGCATTGTTTTCTTCTTCATATGGATATTTTATGCGTACGTTACGTTAAGGTTATTATTTGCACTGTCGCATCATATCTCATTGACTTGCCCGGAAATTATCAAGTTGACATTGTTGGCGAAGTGCCAAGCGGGTGACTGATGCCTTTGCCGTTTTCCCATGTTACCTTGGTCTTTGTTTCTTTAGCCTATTGCCGCCAAGACTACCTCGTTGGGATTTAGTTAACCGGATGATCCCTGATGCCATTACTGTTGGCATTGTCGCATATTCAATATGCATTTCTTTGGCTAAGCTGTTTGCCAAGAAGCACGACTACCGCCTTCTGCCAAACCAGGTAATTGCTGGGCGGCTTTTGATTGCGTCACGCTGACATGTTAAAGTTGCTGAGGAGTTGTTTCAGGAATGGTTCGCTCTCGGTTTAGTCAATGCGTGCTCGTCTTTCTTCAGCTGTCACCCTTCGTGTGCTTCCCTAAGTCGCACGGCTTTGCAGGACAGCCAGGGTGGGCAAACGCAAGTATATTTTCTTCGCTGATGCTTTACTGCGTCTTGTCAGCGTTTGACTTTAAGATTGCCGCAGTTGTAGGGGCACTTGTCGTCCTGTTTGTTTTGCTATTTCTGGCACCATTCGTCAAATATCTTCCAAAGGTAATGGAGTGACCTCAAAGCTTCTCTCCTATTTTTCGATAGGCCATTTTTCTTAACCTAAGAATTCAATGACACTGGCGAACAGTTGCCCTCACTTAACTAAGGGACAAACATTTCAGTGCGTTCTGGCAGCTACGATTTTGGTTGCTCTGAGGGGAATGCTCCTGCAGCTACGCCGTCTGCCTAAATTATGGAAGTGCTCAAAGCCGGACTTCGTATGTACACTCTTTGCCTGTCTTCTTTAATCCTTGACAACACGTGAAGCTTTTATTTTAGCTTATTTGGATAGTTAGCTTCAGTTCTATTATTCTGTTGGATATGAGCTATGGACTGACTGTCAGTTTCGCGTTTGTCTTATTGACGATTGTATTCAAATCACAATGGTGATACGGTTTTATTCAAGTTTTTGTTCCCTTAATGTCACACTGCTGCTTACAGGGCTGACAGCGTTTGTCTTGGACGATTAGACGGGTCAGAAATTTATCAAGGACTGAATTTATATGCAGAAGTAACATTCCGCTGTGTTTATTCATGCTTATCATTCATACGTCTTAGTTCAGGCCAGAGAAATCAAAGGCATTAAAATTTATCGTTTCGACTCACCGTTGTTCTTTGCCAATGTGGAATTATTCAAGGAAGGAGTAATCAAGTGCACTGGCATTGATCCAATTGCAATAAGAAAGAGTAGAACTAACGTACAGTACTCCTACTGAAATTTTCAAGTAATAAGTCGGTATATCCCTCTTGCAGACGTCAGCTTGCTTCTTCACTGCAAAAGCTGCAAAAGAAAGTGATTCAACGGCGATTAGATTGTCGGAAATTAAGAAGCGCCTACATTCAATCGTCATTGACTGTTCATCTTTTCCATATATTGATATGATGGGTGCTGAAGCGATGAAACAAGTCTTCGTGGATTACAAGCGAATTGGTGTGGACGTGATGTTCGCTGCATGCAAAGGTAACCGACCACTTGATGGCTTTCCAAAGCGACTATGTGCTTTTCCCCTTAGTATCCGTCAGGCAGCTGCTGCAAAGAGCTGGCGTCTTCGATGAAGTACCGAAGGAATACTTTCACCCAACCTTGCACGATTCCGTCGTCTACGCTCTCCAAAAGAACGGAGAACTCAGCACTTTGCAAGATGTCTACGCTTCCAGCGAGGCATTGCGACTTTCAGTCTGTGGCAGTAAAGATGAGCTTATCTAAAACCAATGCATTCTCTTCCAATGAAACTGCAACTTTCAGCGAGGACGAATAAAGTGAGAATGGTGAAATAAGGGATTATAGACTGTCCCTTGTCTGCGGATCTTTTCAGCAGCGGAATTCATTTTGAATAACGTTTGTCCGTAACCTTTAAATTTATAGAACCTGCATTCTACTAATTGTCGATCTTCTGCTTCTACCGTACGCTTTTTCTTTTGCTCATTTTTACGCTTTTTCTCTTGGAAGATTGAAACGGGCAACGACAGAGAGTTGCTACCAACAATTAGTTACATTGGCGGCAGAACAAAATGCCTTCCCCTGTCATTTCGCCAATGCATGATGGCTTGAAGCAAATGGCGCCAGTGGGTGCCCTTTGATTAGAGCTATGCTGATTACTAAACAATGATGACTCAGAACGCTCCTGAGCAGACATGTTATGAATTTCAGGACTTTGCCGATTTTTACAAATACCCGACAAGTTGCAGACGGAATTTAAGTCTCAGCACGAAATTTGTTTACGTTTCACATAGCTTTTACGTCACAGCATGATGGCGATTTTGAAAAACATCGTAGAATCTTCGTCAGAATTCGGTTTGAAGAACGATACAGTACGATAAATGATGTCCAAGTTGTAAGCCCGTTAGCTCTTGAAGGGGCTAGCTTTATTTTCCTAACACGCTACATTCG
>KN538378.1:1989203-2059918 GCA_000797535.1 Trichuris suis
GAACGATGCGTCAACGTGAACGATGCGGCAACTTGATCTACGTCAACGTCAGCCGCTCCCTGCTGTCGTTTTTTGTAAGTCTGTAAGTCACTCTCTGAGCAAAATACTCCAGGATCATGTGCCAACCCGTGGTGCGAGCACTGCTACAGTTTCTCTGAGCAATTGCTACTTGAACATCATTAATGCGTTGTGACATTTTCTCGATTTCCTGCAAAGACTGGCGTTGTACATATTGTCTGGACGACCTGTTTCTTCAAAACAAACGTACAAAGTTTTCAAAGCTCAGCTATCCTTTTTCACCCGATAATGAGGCTTTTCAGTATCTGGAGTGAGCTCTGAGACAAGACGAATGCGACTCGCGGCGACTGCATTGCAACTATGAAACGCAGAACCGCTTTGAAGCAAACATTGATGAGAGATTTTCTGAAGAAAGCTTGGTTTAAATATGAGCTTCTCTTCAAGGAATAAAGCTTTGAATACTTGCAGACGACCAAGACAAATCGATAAGTAAAGAGAAGCTCCATTGGATCTTTCCTATTTCATGCCCACCCGGCATACTGTAACTTTTCCTAAGCCTTCGCCTAAGCCTAAGCCTAACCCAAGCTGCTGTGACAACAGTTCCTGAGGCTTAGGCGAAGGCGTATGAAAAGTTAGAGTATGCCGGGTGGGCATGAAATAGAAAAGATCCGCTCCATTATCCGAACTACGCCCTGCAACAATTAGTTCGGATAATGAGCATATACTGTATTTGCAATAACTTAATTTTCAATAATTAGTAAGCTGATCCTTTTTGGATAAGGAACATCTGCTGGATGAGTTTTTAAAATCTCCTCAATACATAGACATATACGTGGCCAACAACGGTCTTTGTCTCAGTAGTCTCTCCTTAATTTTATGAGCTGTTTTCTTCTGCAACTATTCAAAGCGTTATTCCCTCAACACAAGATCATATGTGCGTCAACTGAATTGCATTTAAACCATACGAATATAATAAAAAGTTAAACAACTCTCTTCGGAAAATCTGTCATCACTGTTTGTTTCAAAGCTGTTGCGTTTTTCGCAGTTGCAAAGTCGCGCATGTGCTTCAAGTGCCGCATGGGAAATTTTTCATTTGTGCCATTATGCGTCAACACTTTAAAAAGTTGTTGGTTTCAAGGAAGTTTGCATTTTGCATTCCGCATATATGCTAAAGTCTACCCGTTTTAGCGTTAAGTAAGTTTTATGTTCATCATGTTAATTAACTGGAATGATAGATGGTTGACGAAGTTATTTGCTGAAGGTTTAATGCGTAGGCACGTGTTTTTCGCCTTCGTCTCATTATTCGTAATTTGCTTTCAAGAGCTAACGATTCCATTTATCACACTCAAAGTATCGCGATACAGCTGAGCCTGCGGAGGCATACTGTAACTGTGAAATCCAGGATATGTTTAAGTAATTTAACTTTGCTATTGCCGCATCGCTATGGAGAGATAACGTGCTTCTAATACTTCCTTTTCCAACCTTAATTATATCTACTTACTTTTATTGTAATTAACGAGAATGGAACACTCCACTTTGTAGAGCCTTTCGAAAGTCCAGCTTTCCTTATATGGTCACAGTTGTTTAATTCTTAATGTGAATATATTCTCATCAACAGACATTGGTCTCTTAGTAAGTTCATAGGCATTAACAAAGGAATGAATGCATATCCGGCATATGGCTTCGCTGTAGATTCTTGTTAAGCTTCCCTTTCATTCACGTAACAAAGTAGCAGACCCACGCTTGTCATTGCAGTGGAAATGGGGAAAGTGTTTGCTTTCGAAAAGGGGTTGACAAGAGTTTTTACTTAATCTAATTTTGGTTCCTTTCTACCAACGTACTGCACGTAGTCATTTACATGATAAACATATAGAGCATGAGCGATTACGCTGCGCCATTTATTTTTACCCGAACAATGTTATTTCGAACTTCTTAACGTCCTATGGAAGTTTTTTGTTTTTTTTGGAAAGACAACGCTGTGCTGCCAACAGCTGAGGTTCCTTACGCACTGTTTCTGTTGACGTCTGTTGCCAGAGTTCAGAAAATCACTAAACTTGTAGAAAAGTTTTTCTTCCGCCATTAATCACTCTAACTGCCTTCAGTGAACTTTCTAAGGTAACCACAATGTTGAAGTTTTGTAATTTAATGCGCCCTTTGCTTCGTTGTTCAATGCTCCGTAACGGCGAGTGGCTTCTTGATACGCCTTTCTTTGTCCTATAGGCAATCAATGAAATACAGCGTTTAATATTTGAATCCAGCAATTCGGTCCTTCACTTAACCTATCAGTTTAATCGCTGGCAATTGTCTAAACTGCGCTAGGTGGTTTTCAAGTTGGTCGATCAATAGAAATTTAATTTGCATAAGTAAATGGGCTTAACGTCCGATAATGTTCTTCTTCTTTTCGATGCTACTTGCCATGAATGACTTGCCAGGGGAATTGTTACTATTAATAGTTGGATAGTTGGAAAACATCAATTCTCTCCGCTTTAATGCATTTGCTGCAACCAATGATATCAGCATAGGAACGAATTACAAATGCACACTCTTCATGACATATCTATTTTATTAATAGGGAGGTTCATTATAGCACACGAGCGCGAAACTACTGTTCCATAATCTTTTCATAGATTAGATAAAACTGCCGCCAGAGCTTTGAAGCTGCCATAGGTAAAAACAGCTTCGTGTTTTCTTCATTGAATACTGAACTATTAATATTCGCTGCGCTATGGGCATCATCAATTTACTTGGTCGCGAGTTTGCCACTTCATAAATGCTAAAGATGTTCTCTCAGAAGAAGGCTGCATTTGCGAAGATTGTCTGGCGGCGGCAATGTTGCGGCCTGGTGACAGTTACGCCGTTTTTAAATTAGAACAATCATGGACAGTTTGATTTTAAAAAATTACTACAACAGCTAAGCAACCTTCGCGTCGTTTGCATTGTTGCATCTGCCGACCGGTTTGTCTGGAAACGCGTCAAATCAAAACATACGCAGTTAAAACTTTCGCTGCCAATCAACAACTTCTTTCTTGTTTATTCAAAACAAAACTTTACCGCAATTGCATGCCATTGTTGTACAAACTTCAGTCGAACATTTGTAATTGGCGTTCGATGCTATACTGCCGCAGTAATCACTGG
Organism: Trichuris suis; assembly: GCA_000797535.1. Taxonomy (NCBI): domain Eukaryota; kingdom Metazoa; phylum Nematoda; class Enoplea; order Trichinellida; family Trichuridae; genus Trichuris; species Trichuris suis. The sequence continues at coordinate 1,992,357 of KN538378.1, forward strand.
CGCCGCTTTCCATCAACGCAATGCAAACAGGCTACTTCGTTAATCGTATGTTTACTTGAAGCACCTTTTAAAATGAATCAACCGTTCCTGTATCGAAAGCTTTTCGATAACTGATTCCATTGCTTTTGGTCAAAACTTGGACGCATAGTAGAAAAACAGTTGAGCCGACAGGCGGCTCGTCCTCACGGAATGACTGAAAATTTTAGTCGCCCATTATGGATATAGTAATCTTGCAAATAAGTTCTTGAGTTTCGTTATTATTTCGTACAAGCGTAAGCGTTTGTTGAAAATAAAAAATTTACGGAATTTTTGGGACAATGGCACCTCCAATCATCGGAATGGACCATAATTACGTCGTTTGTGTTGCGCGCCGACGTCAGGAAGTGCGTTTGTCCCGAGAGGTCGGTAACTTTTGTGTTTTCAATAAACGATTATATCCGTACAAAGTAATAATGAAATTCGACGTAACCGTTAAAAAATGTCACATTTTCAACACGTATCGTTTGTATTGTCGACAGGATTTGGCAAATAGCAATTTCCGTCATTTCTATCCTACAGGAACACGAGGCCAACAGAAAGAGCGCGACAACACATTTCGGCAAAGAAGATTTCATATTCACGTTCACAATCTTTTTTTTCGGGTATTTAATGTCTTCACGACGATGCTAGACAGCATTTCTTCCTTTCTGATCACGTTTTGCTACTTTTGCTTAAAAGTTTTGTTTAAAATCATAGCTTTCAGCAACTATTCGCTAAATATGGGACGCCGAGAATCCGACATAGTACAAAGCGTTCAGTAAAAACGGTTTGACGCGAAAAGGACATTAAAACACCTGTATTCAACGAAAAGTGGGTGTGAATGTCAAGTGTACTTGCGAATCACTTTTTATTGCGTATACTGTAAGCAGGCGTTAAGGTTTTAATTGATGATTCTCGTCAGTTTGGCTATTCGTTTCCCCAAAATAGACATTCAAGCTATTTGAAGATCGTGCTTGCATGCGTAAGCTGTGTTCGATTAAACAAGTTTAATCGGCAGGGACGAATGGCAGCCGGGTCTTGCCGCTGTAGTAGTCTTTTGGCTTTTTCGCTTAAATGGATTACGGCGGCTTAATTGGGGTCATCTTGAGCGCGAGATTGCCTGTCGGCCGCAAAGCGGATCGCTTTAAACTCTTCTGTTCTTACGTTTAAAACTTTTGTAGACGCCGCAGGCAGCATCATCACGTCTTACCTTTGGAAACGGAAGTTGAACTTGTGCGGCGACGATACGTCGCTTGAAGAAACGGCGGAAGTGTGTCCATTGCCAGTTGTTTACCCATACTGTTTCTCGTGGAAGCATCAAGACGTCCCACATTGGTACGTCGTAATTTTTTAAAATTTACCTACTCCGTATGTATTGATAGACCGGTGCTTACGCCAGCGCAATAGTGCCTGCTTATCTTAGTTGCAGCTTATCAGCGCTGGGGATTATTCGTAATTTAGTTGCTGAAGTTTTTTTTAAATTACGTTTAACTCTCGCAACCAGTCACGAAAACAAGCGAACCGAACGGAACTGGTCTAGCCGCCGTAGCGATGAGTATTCCATGCAAGCGGAAAAGAACATTACAGACTAGCGCTTACTTGAAAACTTATTTCTTTGTAACGATGCCTACATGGCATACTTTGTTAGGAGACAAAGCGTTTATTGAGTCTAAAAATGGGCAAAGTCTTCGGGACCCATCGTCTGCGTCGAATGTAACAATATATGGCCAATACCTATGGGCAGCATTTACTGTTACATTCGACACTGACGACGCAACCCAGTCGCCTATCGAAAGCTTTGTATCTTGTATAAAAGTATGAAAGTAGTATCTGTACTTTCGTGCATACAAACCAGCAACACTTGCAAAGTAGTATTGCAGACTATACGTCGAAAGCCAATTGTTCCTGTACGAATAGGCGGGCAACTGTTAGCCAATCATTTTTGTCTCCATTTTAGCGTTACGGTTTTTTTCCGTTCTGTAGCTTTTTGATTTTCAGGAATACAAATTCTTCGTATGTTTACTCACTGCTGATGAACCAGCGTTGGCATGCTTCTCATCGTTGTTCTTGTCGGAAGATTGCCAATGCGTTTCCTACTTCAAGATAAGGCCTGTCATAGTTTATAATGCATTATCCGCTTAGGCATTTGCTAACAAGTTTCGTTGCTTCTATGGTTTCGTCGCTTATGTTGCTGAACGTACTTCTGTTTCCAATAGGCGCATAGAGCTTATCTTCGTTTCAATGTCCGTTAGCGTTTCAGCAGACGAGCAGAAATATGAGTTGCTGTTTTCCATTTGTCCATTTTCATGAGTTGGTGCCACTGTTCGGCTTCCTGTCAGTATGACAAAAAGATTGTAGCGTCAACTCTTCAATTCTAACTTGTAACTAACATAATTGTACACTTGTGTAGTTTTTATGCTACGCATTAGCTGGTTAATAGCGTTTCGGCCACGTATTTTAAATTTGAAAAGAAGCCGCTTAGCTGCTGGACGCAGTGTGTACGAATTCCGTCATTTCCTGCCCCATTGTAAGAAATTTTGAAACCTGTGGCGGTGTTGTTAAGATGACCGTTCAACTCGCGCCTTATTTTAGTTGTCTCATTTTTATTCGTAAGGGGAAGCATATGTTTTTCGTTTCAAATCCAACAAAGTGTTCTGGCCGTGTAACTATGAAGTTCTACTGTTGCCAAATGCCTTTCAGCTACCAAAAATGAACAACGCTGATTCATCGGAAGTCAACTATTCAATCGACGAGGCCGAGCTGCAATCTTTGCTGAAGCTGTTACGCGATTCCCAATGTGCGAGTACGGAAGTCCACCGAGCAGTCCATAAGGTTAGTCATCATACGCTGCCACTGTGTGTTCTCTCAAGCGCCATTCATTTGCAGCAAGTCGAAAGCCTTTCCGGAAATCCAAAGTTTTCCTATTATCTTGTACACGTTATGGTCGACATGACAGAGATAGGTTTGTTTTTGTATTTTCCATTTTCTCTAAGGGTGGTAATTGCCATAAATGCTTCCTAACATTTTTCGACCGTCAAACAACTTACAGTACTTCTCGTCGTCTTAAGGCACTTATATACTTGCGAGTGTTAGTAAGATTAATCCAGTTTAAGCGTAGTTCATAAGCTTTATGTATGCGCTAAGGCTATTCAGAATTATTTCCAAATGTCCTTATCTAATCTGTGTACAGTTACGATTACAAAATTTTGGCGGGCTGCGCCATTCTGACGTTGTATTCATCTTCTGTTCAATCGTTTCAGTATCCCTTATGCACATCAGTTTTACAATGATGCAAACAGTCAATTTTCGTCCTAAGTTCGTGAATCATTATTTTATCCTTTTAAGGATTACAATATTGTAAAGAGGCTTCGAATTACTCTACTATTTGCTAGCTGTTTTATTAGGCGATGTTTTTTTTATTTGAAAAATGTCAAAATGAAAGCGCTCCTGTCGGTTATGCGCCCCCACGGGCATACTGTAACTTTGCTGGCCATTCTGTTCTGCCCTTCCCTAAGTCTACGCCTAAGCATAAGGCCTATATTTTGGCGTAGGCTTAGGTAAGAGCAGAATACGATAGCCGGCATGCTTGTTAGTAAAAGCAGACCAGGATGGCCGCATGCTTAACAGAAGTGAACCTGCATATCTCAGACGGTGGGGCGCATAACCGACAAGTCCCGCGAAAATCAATAAGTGGATATTCGGAACGAAAAGTGCGTAGCATTTTAAAAAGGCTTAATGTTGTACAGCTCGGCGATCTTTTAAACAGGCTAACGTACTTGAAATTAGATTACGATTGCGTTATAATAGTGAAAATGTAATCGCTTGGCTTGAAGCTTACAACTGGCCATTAGAAAAAACTGCTTTGTTACAAATCGTACCTTATTCTGTTTCTTTGTTGACGAAGCTTTCCGTGACGTCGTCGGGAAAGCGAAATATCTTTTAACGCTTGGCAAGAATGCATTGGCAATTGCAGCGATTGCCGCCTTTTAAGCTATGCGCGTATGCTCTCACCTTTAATCGTGTTTATAATCAATAGTTCATTGCCTTTTTCTTGAGGTAGTTATTTGTGCCTCTCTTCCAAATAAGCCGATCAAGCATATTACTGTACATACTCTGTGTGACATTTCGTGTTAAAAGCCGGTTGTGAGCGCAGGGATATTTTTTTTTTCTCATTTAGACTGCAGTACTCGTGCATTGGCTGGTTTAATACTGAAAGGCAATATTCGTCGTCATTGGGATAGCTTCAGCAACTCTTTGCGCAGTTACATCCGTAACCAATGCCTGAAAGCAATATCCGTCCCGGAGAAAATGATCATATCGGCCGCGGGCGTTCTCATAACCGCCATTGTCGCTTGCGAGAAGTTGGCATGTTGGCCCGATCTGATAAAGCACATGTTAAACATATTGAATACAGGCAACGTTGAGATAATTCAGGTTTTCCTTACTTTTGCTTTCAGAATGCGCTTATGAGCTCATTTCCGTCTTTCTGCAGGCCGCATTCACCGTATTGGAAAAAATATGCGAAGATTGCATAGATTACGAGGAAACGGACAGAGTCGATGTAATCGAGGCGCTTTTGCCAAATATTTTGCCATTCGTTCAACATAGCAGCGTTGCTTTACGGTATTATTTAAGTTGTGTGTGTTTTGTTTTTGAAATGACATCTCGCTACGATTTTAGCGAGTTAGCGTTGCGTTGCATTAACAGCTTCTTGTCGTTTCCGTCGCCTATGCTTCACGTGTACGTGACGGAGCAATTTTTGGAATGCATCTTTTCGCGAGCCAATGATCCGGAAGCGTCGATTCAAAAGGAGCTTTGCCGTGCCCTTACTTACCTGCTCGAGTCTCACATTGACAAGATTGCTCCGTGCTTACCTCAAATTGTTTCTTACATGATACAGAAGACTCAAGTACGTTCTTTTTATATTTATCCGTAACGCATAAAGTTGTATGTATCTTCTTTTAAGGATGAGGACGAAGAGATCGCCTTGGAAGCGTGCGAATTTTGGTTCAACTTCACCGAGGCGCCACATTATTGCAAGACGGTGCTTCTGCCTCGTCTTAACGAAATTGTTCCGGCGTTGGTCCGTTGTATGCGCTATACGGAGGAAGACCTCGCCTTGTTGAAGGTGCACTTTCTTTCGTGTATGTAAATTTTTGATTGTGTCATGTATTTTTCCAGTTTAACATCGAATGCGATCAAAATGTTCCCGATCGAGAAGAGGACATTCGACCTCCGGTTCGCAGAGGCAAACCTGTGCAAGGAATCTCCTTTTGCGATGAGGATGATGTAAATTTTTTTTCTTCTTAATTTCTCTTGTTGTATTTTTGCAAACGATGATTAAACCACGTCATAATTGAACATTGTAATGATTTTCATCGCTAGATAGTAGATGAGTTTGTTTCGTTGCTTATTCTCCTACTTCGTTAAGTATTTGACTCTTCATGTAATCTTTGTCCCACCATTGCAGGCAAATATTGAAGATGCTCTCGACGATGACTATGCGAGCGGTTGGAATATTCGTAAGTTCAGTCATATTGTTTTTTTTGGCTATTGTTATCATCTCCTTTTGTATTTTAGGAAAATGTGCTGCCGCGTCGTTGGACGTTTTTGCGAGCCTCTTTGGCAGAGACTTACTTCCGGTAATCATTCCAATTTTGGACAGTGGTCTTCGTCACGAAGATTGGCTAGCAAAAGAGGCGACCATTTTGGCTTTGGGTGCCATTGCCGAAGGGTGCACGAATGCACTTTCTCCTCATTTACCAACGTTGGTTCCCTATCTGATTGAATGCATGAGTGATCCGCTCGTATTGATACGATCAATCTGTTGTTGGACGTTGAGTCGTTACTGCTACTGGGTGATTCAAAATCCTCAGGAAGACGTATTTGAACCGTTATTGCGCCAAGTGAGCTACGTTCTACCAGTGCGCACCCATTTGGTTTCATAGGCCGTGTTTTGCTTAGCTGTTGATCCGTATACTTGATCCGAACAAGAAAGTCCAAGAGGCCGCCTGCAGCGCTTTGGCTACGCTCGAGGAGGAAGCTTGCATGGCCTTAGTTCCATACTTAGACGAAATTGTACAAGCCCTATGCGCTGCTGCAAGAAAGTATCAAGTAATAATTTATTGATGACCTCATCATTGAGTTGGGGGCGTTCTTACATTCATTTTCTTAAGGCCAGAAATATTCTCATTCTGTACGACGCGATCGGTACGCTTGCAGATTCAGTTGGCAGTTACATGAACAATCCGGTGCGCGTTTGGTTGGCCTAATAGAATTAATTGTTTTCATTTGACGCCATTTCAGGAATACATTTCAAGCTTGATGCCAATGTTAATTGAAAAATGGAATGCCTTGAAGGATAATGATCGTGAAGTGTTCTCGCTGTTGGAGGTAAGAAATAGGCTATATATGGCTGCGTCTGCTTTGCGCGTATTTGCATTTTTTTCTTTCAGTGTTTTTCCAGTCTCGTCATCGCTATGCAAAATGGCTTTTTGCCATACGGAGAACCCGTCTTCTCCCGTTGTGTTAAAATGATAGAAGAAAATATGCCTGACAAAGCGGTACGTTACTACCTCCTTTGGCAACTGCCAATTTGTACATATTTTTGAACTGCTAGTAAATGTGCGCCATTGCGAAGCTTATCCTTTAATTGTAGGTGCATACAGCGACAGGTGAATCTGTGGATTGGATAGATCGCGACTTTTTGATTATAGCCTTGGATCTCTTGAGCAGTCTGATTGAAGGTTTAGGTTCCGCTTTGCAAGACTTGGCCGGAAAAATGGATGTCGTAGCTTTGCTTTACCTTACTGTTCAGGTGAGGCTGCATTTGCCATTACCATATTGCCAATGGGGCAAAGTGCAACTCTAGGACGTATCGCCCGAGGTGCGTCAAAGCTCGTTTGCTCTTTTGGGCGATCTGGCAAAGGCTTGTTGGCCTCTGGTGAAACCTCACAGCGGTAAAGCCCCACAATTGCCTCCTCACCGCGCTGCGAGAAAGCATTTTTCTTGCTTGTAGACTTTTTCCTACTGGCAATTAGTCATAATATCAATCCTGACCTGGTATCCGTTTGCAATAATGCCGTATGGGCTCTTGGCGAAATGACAGTACATCTGGGCACCGATTTGAAGCCTTACGTTAAAGCGTTCGTTGGCCCACTTCTTCAGATCGTGGGAAGAGCAGATGTTTCAAAAACATTAGTTGAAAATGCAGGTACGTAGGGGATACGGTAAATAACCGATCACTGTAGGTTGTGTGATTTGAGAAATATTACCTTTCCAACTTGTTTGTTTGCTTGATAACAGAGCAGTCGTCGGCTTGATCAAACTTGTGTCCTGATATGATTAGGAAGTCAACAGAGGCGTGATGAATGCGTTGAAGGAAAGCGCGGAACATTTAGCTTTCGCGCTGTTGCGCCATCGCGCACACTCCTACGCGCTCAATGTACTCTTTAGCTTATCTTTTATTTTCTTAACAGCTTTTAACTAGGCAACGCCGGCAGTTGGTCGCAAAAATCGATAAAGTCGTAAATATTAATAACTGACCAAATACAAAAACCGTTATGTTGCATCTACGCTTTGTGTTGTAACGAAGAAATTAGAAGTTAGTTAGTTAGTCGCTACTGTACGTAACAGTGCCTTACAACGTTGTTCCGGCTTCTCTGCCTTTTGCAGGCCACTGCAATATGTGCTAAATGTTTGGACACCGGCGTAGACGTCCTTAGCGTAGGGTCGATTTTGTGAATGATCCCATTAGCGTGGTCCTTCCGAAATGAGGCATTGTTTTCGTTTGAAATTCCCAAGTTGCTATTCAAAATTGCCCAATTACAGTAGTCCGTTGACAGGACTAACTTATCTTATGTACCAGCGCGTATTTTGTCACTGCCTTAGGTGAACGCCAGGTAGAATTTGAATAATTCCACTTGTTACGAATCAGTGAATGGGCTGCCCAAATTGTATCAATTATGCGTTGTTAATTCTAAGCAAAATCAATATATGCAAAAATCATTCAAGAAATTGCAAAGGCTATAATATTGGTGATATCAGCGTAGAAGACGACCCCCTATTTTGGTTTAATGGTTTCCAAAGTCTTCCCCTTTACGGTAGACCGCGTGACTGCCCATTGCGGCTTGCGTTAACGTGGCTTCATTCAGACAATCGTTAGGATAGACGTATTCGACGTTCTGTTGAATGTGCTGTGAATATTCCTTTAGTGACGTCAGACGCATGCGTAGTAGTCCTATACGAACAAGAGGAGGTGATTTGTTGGTTGTTGTTGAAGTGAGTATGAAATGCTGAATAGATTTCCCTCGTTTTGAGCAATGTTAGCCTTGCAGCTGCCATTTATTCTCAATGGTTCAAGCTACGTCCTAAAAAGGCAAATTTTAGGACATCGTCCCATTCCCGTGTCAGTACTCCTTCTTTGGTAGTAAGGTTGCGTAAAATGTAGTCCGCCCTTTTACATGCCTAAAAGCGGGTTTGAATACGTTACCTTTCACAGAATAGCTTTGCGAACAGCGCTACATCAGAGTACAAAGAATGGCAGTTGTATAGTAGTACCATGTTCGCACATGAGCTCTTTGGCTTTTCTTTTGAAGGAGCGAAGGGATTCCAGCTTTGTTTACTTTCGTAAGCGTTCTTTCTGGCTGAATCCCGAAAACGGTAGTAAGTCGCTTTTATAAAAGGACCGAAAACTCAAAATTTTGAATTCGGTAAGCTACATCCGGACGTGTTGTTGCTTCAAAAAGGCACTAACTGGCGCCGCCAAGTTTTGTTTAGAATGGAACGGATCGATTTGCTTTTCGCAATGTCGTCCGTTGGTCTTCGCTCTTTTCAAAATCCAAAAAAATCGATTTGTGGCATTATGCGCGTAGAATGCTTTGCCATCTTTGACCGATAGACTGCGCCATTTTACACTGCTTTCTCTGCGTTTTATTGCAATCTTAGGTGTGCTTCGTTGTCGTGTAAGTGCCGAGCAGACTTAGCGTCTGTCAACATGAAGACCGTTTGCCGGCTGCTACATTTAACGATGTGCTTTTTTCTTCCTACATTTTCCGAAGTTCAATTTAAAGCATTTACCCTATTTGGCACAGTAAGCTCTCTCTGTCTTCATACGCGTTTGATCGTCGGCTGTAGAAGTCTAATGGCGCGCTGTGGCTTTCAGTATCGATTTTGAAAAATTTGTTTAGCAGCAGCAGCAGCCGTAAACATCAAAGAGAGAGCTGAAATGCTCCATCGTTAAATCAAATGAGCTTCCATCTTCTTCAACTAGCATTGTTTTGACTTTTTTTTAAAAAATTACGCGATCGCTTCTTTGCGAGTATTAGTCGTAGCATTTGAGCGCGCGCGCGCGCCAATGAATGTAGTTTAAAAAAGTTGTGCCGTTTTCTCCGAGTGTTGCCATTTCCGGCAGGCCATAGACGACAGACAATTGGCTGCGTGCAACGACGGCTTGTTTCCGTCAATGGCTTCTTGTCCTTTTGCGACAAGATCCAGTTTTCGGTAAACAGTTCGCAGACGGCTGGAACGTTTGTTCTCCTCTGTCTTCCGCCGTTTGATGATTCATTCCAATTTTGTAGAATGCAGTTGAACATTTATTTGATCGATGCACTTAGAGCGAAGAATGAACTATTTTTCCTTTCAGCCATTGCCCTTGGCCGTTTCGGGCTGCAGAACGCCGACGAAGTGGCTCCTTACGTCTCCGAGCTGCTACGTCATTGGTATATAGACAGATAACGTTATTGCCAGTTGGTCGCAGTCGCCAATGGTTATTTATTTTTGCAGGTGTATCACAATGCGTAACATTCGTGACAACGAAGAGAAGGAATCGTCATTCCGCGGATTGTGCAATGTTATTATGGCCAATCCTTCGGCAGCATTGAACGATTTGATTTTCTTTTGCGATGCTATCAGTTCATGGGTAACACTAAAGCCGGAATTGCGCGACCTGTTCGTCAAGGTACTATTGCAATGGACGCTGGCGCTTCTTAGCTTGTCTTCTGTGTAACTCTTTTCGTTTTGCAGATATTGTTTGCCTTCAAGCAGGAAGTAGGAGATGCAGTTTGGCAGGAGTTCACAGCTGGATTCCCGCCTCTTCTCAAGCAGCGTCTTGGTCATTTGTATGGCTTGTAAAAAAGAAATGGCTGTCACCTCTATCCTTTAGCTTAGCAGCTTCTTCTCCCAAAAGCTTATGTATCTCTCGTTGGTCCCTATCACACGTTATGCGCTTTGCTGCGTTTAATCGTCTAAACATGTATTCCTGTTCATTCGCTACCCCACCACACGTTTTGTTTTTTTTCTGTCTTTGATGCTTTGTGCACTTTCTCTCTCTTTCTTTCTAAGGGACTTTACAAGTCCACTTTTCTCGACGGCGGACAATGGCGAATCCATTCCCTTCTCTGTTGCATGCCGCACCCCCCCGTCGCCGCCGCCGCCGTCACGTGAGTTAGCGATTTGTCACCTTCCCTGTCCCGTCGCCTGTTTACGTTCCGTTGGGAGGAGGGCCGAATTGATCGTTCGTCCATCCAAGCATATCGTTATTTATTTTTTTTTTTGAAATTCCGTTTCGATTTTGTTGCTCATTGCCACGTCACCGGTATGCCGTCGTCCTGTACCTGATTATTTTTTTTTGTCGTCGCACATTTTCCTTAATTTATTCCTTTAAAGCTTTACTTGCAAAAATTACGTTTGCCGGCTTCGTTCATTTCGGGTGTGACAGGCGCGTGACGACGAAGTGTCTCTCTTTCCGTCTTGTCTCGCATCACGCGTCAGCATTACCTTATGGCATGCCTTTTTGCGTGCGTTTTTATTTTGTTTCTTTCATTTCCGCCATTACGGGTGCACCCGTAACGGGGACAGTTTCTGCCATCTTTTATGGGCCGCCTTTTCTTTTTTACAGCTTTCAACTTCTTTGTCCCGACTTTCCTTTTTTGGTGAACCTTTTCGCCGCCGACTGTGCACTTGATTGCATGCTTTTGTTCTGCCGTCAGCACGATCGGCTCTTTTTTTATTTTCCTGAGATTCTTTCCATTGCAAAAGCAACTCACTCTATCGTGCAACCATACTTTCCTACAAGCTTGCGTCATTTTTGCATACATGCCTCCTTCACCGTTGGTGGTTTGACGCAGTATAGGACGTTTGTTAAGAAGCTTCCTTTTTTTTTAATATGACGTTGGAGGAAGTACACAGGTTCTTCAGAAATGCTGTGCTTGCTCTTTTCGTGTTTGTCGACTTAGCCGCAGCCCAAAACCGTGATAGTGCTACGGGTAGCATTCCAAAGCGAGCTACCAGCAGACTATCACAGTCAAGGCAGCGCCATAGGGCCGCGCGCGCGCGCGCGCGAGCGTACACGCAGCGGGAACGAACAGCAGCAGCAGCAGCAGCAGCAGCAGTAGAGAGTAGCAGCAAGCACTTCGTTGTCATTGCACGCACTTTGGAACAAATCGACCGGATCGACATTGAAATCTGGTTTCACTAAGAACCGGTATTCGTCAACATCATTTCCTAGAACAGTAAGGATGAAAGGGGAAAAAATTTTTGGGCCCACACAAGAGAATGTCTGTCCCTTCATTGGTCAGACTTGTACGCGTCTATCGGCGAACGTACCCACCTAGAAATACCGATGACGACAACAACAACAACAACAACGCGATACTCTTAGCGGAGCCGATCGACTGTTCAGCGAGCATTTTAGCCGTGTTGTCGTTGGTCGCTGCTCAATTGAGCTACCGGATTTTGCCGGCATCGATCGAGAGAAACAAGGAGCAACTGGCAACAGCACTTTAGACGACGACGCACAACGACGATCGATCCTTCTTCCATTGACCACACACTTCGACAAGTTGCTCATCGCGACAACACCGCTCGGCATTAATTGCGAAACGAAGCCTGAAAGCGAACGCGCAACCGACTGACGTGGCCACGTTGGACTAATCTACAGTAAACTATAGTCAGGCTTTACTTCCGTCGTCGTCGTACACACTTGACGAATGGAAAAACAAAGTCAAACTGCGTTACTTAGAATAGCTTCTTCAAGCGCAGACGTTTCGAGGGGTGCACTGGCACATGGCACAATCCCTCAGCGCGAGTAAGCGCGACTAGACGAGTGTACAGCAGCAAGCAAAGCGCTATCAACATCAAGCACAACATACAGTAACGCCATAAGGTAATACGCAAGTACAAGGAAACACGATGCTGTTAGCCCATCTAAAAAGACTTTTACGCCTCCAAAGGCGGTCTGCTGCAAGCGAATGAAATGTACGCGCCGCGTTTTACCGTGCGCTAAGAATTTCGTTAATTTTTCTTCATTTACCGCGTCTGTATGCTGCAAAACTAGGCAACAAGATCACTTATGAGCTGGCGGTGAAAACGTGCAAGTCAAAACAATCACCTAAGCGGTTAATCTACCGAAGAAGGCAATAATTCAAGTTATGTATTCCAATAGTAGGTCCACGCAAACTTCACTGAGCGGTGAGTTTACTCGATCCGTAAAAGAACGCCCAAATGGTTAACAAGTGCGACGTTTTATTTTTTGAGCTTTAGTTTTCTCGCGAATGCGTGTCCCGAACAGGTAAACTGTCGACCGTAGTGTTACTAATAGGTTACGCAAAACGTGAAGAAAGCTTCCACTCCGATTAGCGTTCTTTGCTGATACAACGCGGAAGGGCGAAACAACTACTACTGCTTACTTTTGAGTTTTGTTACACTGTCTTTAGCCAGCTAAGCTCGCTTGGACAGCTGCCAAAGGGGGTTTCGCTACGAACAAACAACATATATTCTGAACTTGGAATTTACAACGCGTTTTGAGCGCTATGAAAGTTTCGTAAAAAGTCGACAAAGAGCGTTAACACAAAGCGAAGATGTTTAGCATTTATAGAACCATACTCCCGAAAGATGTCGGCCGCGAAGGGGAAAATAGTAACTCTGTTGCGCAAACTTTGTTACCACGGTTGCCTAGTTGATCTTAAAAATAGCCTTGAACTCTTCTACTAGCGTTTGGTCGCCCCAGAACTACCCGTTTCGCCAATAGCGCTTTGCGTAAAGATTGTTGAAAATAGGAAAGGCGATTTAAAAATGCCCTTTCGCAGATTGTAAATCCCAACTGATGACGACGTAAGCCATTCAAGATACTTCCACGCAGTTAAGTAGCCGCGATTTGTTTTCCTTTGAAAAAGTAAAGGGTAACTCCAACAATAAAAATGAACACAACGCATAATGGCAGTGCGGAAGTTCGCTTTGCAACGTTTATTTGGCAAGCTTACCGTAAGCTTTACTTTATTATTCATTACCAAAAATGAGGTATTATTCCATTATCCGGCCTGTTCGGATATTCTTTGAAGCTATTCAGAATAACAAACTGTTAAGCAACAATAGTGCATTGCCCTTCAATGTTCATTTCATTTTAGCAATACTTAACGTGCCTTGTTGAGCTCCTCAAACAATTACCATCCCATCGGCCGGTCAACAAAGTATTTCTGGTAAGGAGCTTTCAAGGTGTGCCGCTTTTAGTTTGTTTGTAAACAAGGTTAGTTAACTAACCTTGCTGGGTAGGGAGAGATGACAATCGATCAAAATTCTTCCATGGGCACAACAGAGTTAGCACACGAGGTTCCACGCTCTTAATGAATTAATGTTGCATGTGCTAATCGAGAAACTAACACAGCCTTTCTCGTTATAACTTCGCACGCAAAAGGTACTCGCGTAATCAACTTTCCTCAAACGTTGACAGCCCGTAGGTATACCCATATGTTTATAATCTGATGGTAAACGTTTATTTATCCGCTTTCTGAACATGTGGAAAGAATAGCGGCATCGACTGTGTAAGGACAGCTAAAAACAGTTGACATTTGCCGTCATTTAAGTACTTTGCGGAAAAAGTGTTGCCAATATGGGCATCTTTCGAACTTGGGTGAACTGCACTTGTAGCTATGATTCAATTTTTCAAATATTTAATGGCGTAGTCTTATTTGTCAAATCTACTGTCAAAATAACAATAAGCAGGTACATTGCTGTTTTGCGCCTCGGTCCAGCTGGCCTGTTTTGAACAAAAATTTCAGCGTTTATTTGCGTTTTGGAATTTGGGCCTCATTTCGTTAAACGGATAGTCTAGGAACGTTAGTGTTCTAGCCACGTGTCCACCTGTTTGACCCGTTACAGTAAGAAACGCTTAACCACCTCTTGAAGCAATTGGAAGTGACTCGCGCGCCTTCGTGATAATGTCCGCCAATAAATCACGTAAGGCTAGCGGTAGCAGGACGTAACTTCTTAAAATTAGGAATTGTTACCTAAGAGGACTTCTTGTAGAAGTACCTGCGCATCATTTAAATCCTGACACCTGATTTATTTTGTATTATCCGTGAAGCAAGAGCAGTCTTAGTCTTTTTGCTGGCAACATGAACATCATTTTTCTTTATCTTATTAAATTTGTATTTCATTTGCACGCGTGAGATTATACGAGCAACTATTCAGTGAACAAAAACAGAATTTCCCTGCTTCTGTGTTCGTAATAACGAAATATAATCTCGAAGACTTTGGTAAATTTTGCGCTGAGCGTTTCAACTTCTCGCAACACGTTAGACATTGCTCGTTGAGAGAGAATGCGTTCACTGCCGGCACTTCGACGCGAAAAAGCTGCCTGTACACGGCGACATAACAATGGCCACAGTTTAACTTCTTTCCACAAAGAGTTACGTTTTCAAATGGCGCTTTTTTGTGTAATCGAAATTTAAAAAATTGTACGCTCCATTTTAGGCGATGCTTGAACCACGTAAGTTCAAAGGGTGCAGTCCCACTCCGCCAATCGCAGGTAGATTCTAAAAGTATCGATTAAAGTAATTTTACGAACAAACTGACAAAAGAGTTAACTTCTTTTGTGCCCATCTTATATGCACGTAGTATGCTTAGAATAAATTCAAACGGCCTCTTAATCGATTGGTCACATATGCTCTTGTTGGAAGTTGCTGTTCAATGCAATATAAAGCTATCTGTTAGTTCAGCATTAATTTCAATGAACGTTTACACGAGAAAGGAAAATTCGACTCTTGTAATCGACAACTTGAACATTTTGCCTTATTATTACGCGTAGCTGTTCAGTATGTTATGGACGTTTTATTTTGAATAAACAGACGCTTAGGATAGTAAATAAAACTTCAGCTCACTAAAGCTACCGTCACTCACCATTTTCGAAGCTTCATCTAAGGCAAACCGAGACATCAGTCGACGTTTCAGTTCCTTCATGAGATTCTGGAAACAATAGGCATAATAAATTCTGAATATAGCCATGAGATCATAGACAACTTAAGAGAGACTTTGTCGATTATTAATAATTCCAATACGCTATGCAATCATAAGGGTGAGACGCTTGAATAACTTTGTCCTACCGACAGAGATTGTGGCAACAAATGGCCGTCCAATTCCTGCAGACAGATTCGATCAGTTTGCATCAGCTGCCTTAGAGCATAACGTAGACGACAACAGTCAGCACGCAGTGCGTACTTTAAAATTTTGGGGTTAGGGTCAAAATCCCGAAAGTCGAAATCCCGATAGGTCAAAATCCCGACAGTCGAAATCCCGCACGGGTCAAAATCCCGAAGGGCCGAAATCCCGCATGGGTCAAAATCCCGATAAGCCGAAATCCCGAATAGGCCGAAAATGCAAAGCGTGGCCTTGTTTAGGTTGTCCATTGGCATCTTCTAGTTTTGGACTAGTCGAAATGACTCCTTCAGCATTTGCGGCTCACCCATGAACACAGCTGGTTTTTTTCAGCAGTGCAATCTTTTTACTAACCATAAGAAGGCAAAGAGATCAACACGGTTAACAAAACTAGAGGAAAACTAGATGTCAATGCGCAACTGAAGCAAGGCCACACTTTGCAGTGCACTTTCGACCTATTCGGGATTTTGACCCGTGCGGGATTTCGACCCTTCGGGATTTTGACCGCCACCGAAAATTTTGCACTTAGGAGAATGGCTGATATAAAATTTACGACTTAAGCAATATAGCGTGCTAAGTTCAATGGACGTAGGCGTCTTGCCAATGTGAATTTGTGAAAATAAATAAAATACATTACGTACCAAATATTTCTTCCGATCACAAGTTGTATAATCTCTGCCGGTGAACCTGACGTCCTAAACAATGGTACGTGATTTCGCATAGCAAACCATGTACAGCTACTGAAAAGCTTCAAGTGTGTTACTAATCAGGTATACAATAGGTCTGCATTATCTGAGCTAGTTGGGCCCAGATCCTTCCGCGCATCCCGTGTATAAAACAAGGAACAACCTGCGCATTTTGTCTTGTACACTTTAAATAATCTCTGCATTGTAAAACGCTACATAGCTATCTGTTGCATACTTCTGCATAGAGAATAATGACGAGAATAAAAGTGTGCACACGCTCAGTACACACCCGGCCATCGTAGACGCCATTACTTAGTACAGGAGGGCAACAAAGTGACTCTTTCTCTCAACGCTTCCCTGTTATAACAACGTTTTATTATGCAGAGCTTTCGGAGCTAGCACACTGCGTCATCAGTGCTCGAATTTACGAACCATGCGTCATTATGCGTCATAAGTGACGTCACAGTTTTCTCCTGGGCAAATCGAGATGAGTCATATTTGCGGACGAGGCACGCTTTACTGCTGGAATTGCATTGTTTCCAATTCTTATACTTATCCTCCCATTTGCTCAATTCTCAAGCAGCTTAAAGAATAAAAACAATCTTTTCCCTTCTAAATAAGCGAAATTGGATATTTAGCGTTAATTGCAGCTATTTCCCAGCGGACCTTGGAATTTGCAAACGCGCTTCAAATTTGTTTGACATGAAACGACAACTGAACTTGTCTCCATATTTGGTAGTGACAAATGACTCATAGGAAGCTTACCCACATTGAAAGTCTTCTGTACGATCCGCATAGTCTGCGACAAAACCATGTTGGCGTGTTGACTGCCAGTTGTAGCAAACAGATGGGCGGTGGTACAGCCCTGATATCTTCGGAAAACTCACACCAAACTTGGCAACGCACATAGTTCCATTCCAGATGACGTCGTTTCTAAATATGCCGACGTGCATGCACACACAGTTCATTCCTTTATGCTATTCAAGTTTTGTTTACCAGTATTGTGCCAGCGCTGCTTGCCATCATTGATATCATCACGTTGAGTAGTGACACCACTAAGACAATATAGTAAGTAGCACAAAATAGTTCACCCAAGCTGTGAAGGCTCAAGTGCATCGTTATTTCATTATGTTCGTTATGCTTTCCTAAAATTTCTTCCAGCCGTTCAGGGTCAAGATAGCCATACCATGCCCAATAAAGGTACTTCATTGCTCGAAGCATGCTGAACAAGATCAAGATTAATGTGCTGCATCAATTCAACAAAAGTAAAGATTAGATAGTGAATAAGCCGTCTTGCCTTTTTCGCCAGAACCTTACATAGTTCTGCTCGCCCGTAGCGTAGTGCTCCATTATGTAGCACATGCCCAATGCAAAGGAAAATGCAACAACAACAAAAAGTGCCAGGAAGTTAACAACATCTTTTGCACATCGACCCACTGATATCTAAACACTTATTATTGTTGCATATTGAACCCAGTTAGCCTTCAGTTGCCTTTAATAGGGGATGTGAATTGGAAGAAAAGTTTTACTTACCACAAGAGGCCCTAAAGTGCGTTGCAACTGCAAGAAGTAGAATAGACGCCAACTGGACATAATTGCAGCGCATGTGAACAGTATTTCAAAGACCAACGTCGGATGTCTGGAATCCCAATGAACGCGATGGACGTACGGCTCCTCATGAAATTCCATAAGGGCCTCGCTGAGATGAAAAGCCCAGTAAGCTAACCCATATGCCATCATTTGGACAAAGTCGAACCTGACATGTAAAATGATAAAATATGCGCAAAACAAAGGTTGCTCTTTAAGCCTACATTCTACATTACGAACTTAGTGAAGCTTGAATGCCCAACAATGAAGGGCCGACTGCATTACGCAGTTTCGGCAGTTGGAATATGTCGCCTTTCTTTTCTTATTACGGCAGATTAGGATAACATGTCCATTTAAGGGAACTGTTCGACTGAAGTGGACAAGTCAAAAGCTGGCAAGTTGGCATACCAACTTTTAAACATAAACGAAAAATGTTGGCTTACCATCGCCACCAGGCGCCGAACAGATTTCGCCATCTTCTTCTATTCATGTCTGTCCAAAGAACAACGCACATACCAGCAATGTAGCTCCAAATGTAGTACAGCAGTAAGGTTTTGATAGCTGAGAAATTTGCATACGCTAAGCTTTTGTAAAAGTAGCCAAGTAACTTTACTTGTATCAGGCGGTCCGCGAAGATTACGAACTTCCTGGTGTTGAGTGAATACTAGCAAGCATAGCAGGAACATTAAATATGACGTCACAAAGGAGACGAACCTAAAGCATTTTACTCCAAACGCATCAGTAAAAAATGGAGTACGTCTACGGGGAAGTACTTACTGAAACTATGGTTAAGTAAGAGTCTTCGCGGTGGCGGTCAAAATCCCGACAGTCGAAATCCCGAAAGGTCTAAATCCCGCACGGGTCAAAATCCTGATAGGTCGAAATCCCGAATAGGTCGAAAATGCACTGTAAAGCGTGGCCTTGTTTCAGTTGTGCATTGGTATCTTCTAGTTTTTGTTTAGTTTTGTTAACTGCGTTGATCTCGTTGCCTTCTTATGATTAGTAAAAGGATTGCTCTGTTGAAAAAAATACCAGCTGCGTTCATAGGTGAGCCGCAAAAGTTGAAGGAGTCATTTCGATTAATCCAAAACTAGAAGATGCCAATGCACATCTGAAGAAACAAGGCCACGCTTTACAGTGCATTTTCGACCTATTCGGGATTTCGACCCTTCGGGATTTTGACCTGTCGGGGTTTCGACTTTCGGGATTTTGACCCTAACCCGAGTCTTCGCTAATCTTGAATGGGATGTATCATAATACACAAATAAAGCAAAGACAATATTTACAAAAGGGCACACCATCCTAAAATGGCCTAAGCATAAGCAAGCTTCCAAAGGTTTACAAGAATGACTTAGAATTTTCGCCTGTCCGTAGCGACATATTAATAGTAGTATTATCGAAATAGCAAAAAATGGAATAATGCCACTGCTTAGAGTTGGATAATGAATTGCATACGCTAATGTTTTCTTACTGCAGGAAGTCTAAAAAGTAACGACGAAATAGGTATAATAGGGGTTAGGGTCAAAATCCCGAATAGGTCGAAAATGCACTGTAAAGTGTGGCCTTCCAATAAAGTCATTGCACACTTGTCAGAAGCATAAAGGAGAATTCTGAAAATGTGAAAAAAATGAAATCGACTAACAGTGCTTCGAAATTAGTGATCTAGAAGAAACAAGACCAGTATAATAACGCCTCTACTCAAATATATTGCTTATCTAGAAGATGCCAATGCAGAACTGCCGCAAGGCCATACTTTACAGTGCATTTTCGACCTATTCGGGATTTCGACCTTTCGGGATTTTGACCGCCACCGGTATAATAGAACTATTTTATAAAGGTCATTTCAAGGAAAGTTTCAAAAATGCTAAAGCTTTCTAATCAGAACTTTCTATGGGAAGCAGCTTGAAGTTTCCGTCTTACCGAGCGACAGGGTAATCGTAGGAACTTCCCAAGTCTCCATTGGAAAGAACATACAATACGCTTGTAAACGGGTAAAGCAAGGTATGATATAAGATACGGTAGGCTTTTGTTCCTTTAGTGACGTTGTTCCAGTCGTTCCATCCGCCCATCCAATGCTTCTTCATTATTTTGAGACAAATTGGATCGCTTAGAAACTTATAACATTGATGTTAAAAAAGTTTCACTTGATAAGGAAGGCGAACACCTCTTTTTGTTTCGTGTCCACTGCCAACCTAATGCATGGCAAGTCGGCGTAGACGTCACACGACAGTCCGTCCGTTTGCTTAAATATCAAACTGACTTCGTTGTCGCTTTCGCAGCAGTTCAACAAGGCTATTGCTAGTCGTCCAGCATGCTGAGCCATTTTTTCGTACAAGTCCTTGGCCATGCAAGCAGCGGAATAAACATTCCAACTTCATATTTGACAAGAAAACTTACCGCATTAATTGGGTCATTGCTTTTGCATATTTCCAAACTTTTCGCCAGTTTGAACGCACGGCGTATAGGATCGAGAACACCATCTTGAAGTAGATAGGCGTGACTGCATATGGCGCTGCACGCTCCCAATCGGGTCAAAATCCAATGAAGTGCGTCACCATGCAACAGACGCTTTGCGCAAAGTTTACATGTACCTGCACGCACTTCACTGTATTACAAGAGCACAGTAATGTTTTCGAACTTTACAATCAGGAAAATGTGGCACCGGAAGGCTCTGACGCAGTTGGATCAACATCTTAACCATTCCATAATGGTTGCAGTTGCAGGCGTACATCAATGGTGTTAAGTAGTTCCCATAGAATAAAGCAGTCTCGTGGGTTTTCTCAAACACTCTAAAAGCTAATCGGTCTATATCATTGGAACAAGCGAATGAAAAAGGCTATTGAAAGTTTAAAAACACCAACTTGGGAAGTTGCTAAAAATGAGTACACGTTAAAGCGTCGTTTAGTGCTAAAAGTTTCACAATGGTTGTGTTGCTTCACTTGAAGAGTCACCTTTCTTTACATTGCGCTATTGCGGTGAACCCGTTTTAATGTAGCATAAAATTAGGGTATTTTCTTTTAGACGCCCGGGCGTACTGTAGATAAAAGTGAAATCAAGTTCTGCTAGTCGAAGTAACCGCTGGCAACCTAAGCTTAAGTCTAAAATCAAGCCCTGTTGCCCCCAGTAGCCGTATACAGCCTAAGCGTAAGCCTAAAATGGGTAGCAGTTGCAGCTTAGGCTGCCTGCTGTTATACTTGGGCTAACAGGACTTGATCTCTATTTTAAAAAATTATAGTAAAGACAGAGCTTTCAGCACCCGTCTTGCCCAGTGTTCAGCGAACGAACTGGTAAACAGATAAAAGGCATTGCAGCTTCCTAAAGCAGCAGGAAGAGTCCCAAAAGTCTCCGTTATCTTATTATAATTTTGTGCTACGTTAAGTACTAAAAGACTAAAGTTTAAAAAAATGCGTGATACGTTTTTACGAGACCATCTACGAATGGATATCGGATAGGTTCAGTTACCCGCTTCGAATAATTGTTGATACGGCGGAAACGTCGCCCATGTATATGCCGAGAAGAACGGAATCTCTAAAACGGGAAGGCGATCTGCCTGCCATAATATTCACTATCTTCTTCTTGTTTTTCAACATTGCATACATTATTGGCGTTAGATTTGTGAAGGTTTCAACCTCCAGAACCATTGGAACGCTCTGAATAGATCAACTTTAGCATGAGCTGGAAGTACAGGAAAGTCGAATAAGTACGCTTTTTGAAATTAATCTTATAAATTGGCTCTGCACACGCCCTGACTTATTCTGACGAAAATTAAAGTCCACTAGCGTAGTAAGAGCTGTCCGACTTGGCTAAACTATTTCAAAGTCACTTGAAGCTCAAGGGAAGATACATGTGTTAATGAGCAAAATAATACCGTTATGAGCGTTCGTATTTGTTGCACACTATCCTGGTCAACAAGATAAAACATATCTGTACCAAGAGTAGGCACACTAGCAAGAAGTCTTGCCATTTTTTTTGCTAAGACAGATTTTGCCAACCGCAGCAACCAAAGGTTAAAGTACAAAACTGTTCTGACCAAAGAAAAATGGCACCGAATGCCTAACTTTAAAACATCTGGAAAATCATTAGCCCCGCCATAAAACAGATTTTCAGGTGCCATTGCAACTTGAATGCTCAAGTAAGTTTATAAATCTGAACTCAAGTACAATAGGAAAAAATTGTCATGGTTATCTCTCGCAAGCACCGCGTAAGCAAATGCTGCAACGCCACATTTCGAAATTATCGTTTAGCCACGGTTAGGGGATTTAACGCGCGGGATTTCAGAACTACAGTAAGACTTCGATTATCAGGACTTAATTTGCACAAATTCAAATAACTGAAATGTTTCTGTTGTTCTTTATTCTTTTTGTCGATTTTCGAATATTTTAAGCATTATTCCTTTAACTTCTCCTCCGGAAGCAGTTGATTACGATTTAACAAATAAGATCATAACAAAAAATCAAAGTTATCTTGAAAAATTTGTTGTAGGCGTTCGCTTGAAGGCTTCTACATTTTTCAGCTTCTATAACGCCTCTGTATTTCCTGTTTTGAACAGCAAGGCGAGCTGTTGAAACTCGTATTGCACTTGAACTTGTTTGTAGCGTCTTTGCAAAGATGGCCGCGTTGAAGCCGAAATATTCATGTTTACTATATGTGGCGAAAAAGTTCATAAGTTGCTTTTCTCCAACGTTTTCTGCGTAGAGTGCAGCTGGCCTAAGTGCCTCATAGCAAAAGATGCTACGTACCTTGCGTGCATACATGATGGATCAAAGTCAGTATTTACTTAGTGTGCTTTGGGTTACTGATTCATATTTTCAAATCAGATGAGCGGTCGCTTCGCAGCGAGCTTGGATAAGATGCCAAACTACGAAACTACGGGCTGTTTCAACGGACGCGGCCTTCTTTAAAATGTGAAATTCCATTTTATTTCCATGTTAACAATTAGAACAAACTAATTTCTTTATTACTGATTTTTTTTACGCGAACAGTAAGCAGCAAAACAAGAATTTCAACGTCACTATTAAAAGAATATTAAAATCCAGGTATTCGAGCAGCTAAAAGCGATGATTTTTTTCGCACTCGTCCAACTGCTCATGCACAACATGGCTGCCTGTTCGTTAAATGTCAACCAAGCGATCATGGAGTCCGTTGCAAAGATTGTACCTGAAAACAGTCTATCGCCGGTGACTGTTGTCTGCATTAAACGGCTGCTTATACGACTGCGGGTGTTAGTTAGCTTTCTGCAATGGAAAGTAAGTCTTCATAACTTTCTAATTTTTATCTAATTTGGGAACAGCTTTTTCTTACGCGTTCTTAAAGCTCCCATCTCAGCTTAAATCGCTTCATCGGAGAACACCATTATTGCTCTCGCTTTCAGCGTTGCCGGCTACGCGAGCGCTAATGATGAATGTCCGCCTAATTGGTTGCGCAAAGCTATTTGTTAAACGGTGATGCTATAAAATTCAGCTTTGACCTCCATTTGAGACTCCATATGAGTCACCCGCGCGTCCTGTTGTATCGTAATAACTTTCTCAGCTTAGGCAACCATCGTTGATTATTGTCTTGCTTTGGCCAAGCTTTACTGTTGGGATTTATTGCTTATCGCGAGCATTCTTACTGTAACGGGGACATTATGACTCATGTAAAAATCCCGAATACAAAAGTGCTCATCTTTAAAGCCCCTTTGAATGTTGATCATTATGCAATTGCATGTTTTCCGGGCGGAGTTTGTTTCTGTCAGAATGGACCAGTAAGAATCGAGCCGGTTTCGCAAAGCAATTATTGTCCAAATAAGGCGAGGGAAAATGTTCTTCGGACTTAAGAAGTTTCATTTATTTTTAGCTAATCTGTTTAATTTGAAATTCGCCTCGAAGGAGCTGATGCGGAATGCCAAGAAATGCGAGAAGGACGAAAAGGCCGAAAGAGCCAAATTGAAGCTGGTGCGTCACTTGGCATTACTAATTTCCTTCACTTTCGCCTTGCGCGTCTTGTTGTAGGCAATTCAAAGAGGAAATATGGATTGTGCGCAAATTCACGCAGAGAACGCCATTCGCAAAAGGAGCGAAGCTTTGAATTACATGCGTATGAGCTCTCGAATTGACGCGGTTGCTGCTCGTGTTCAAACTGCGCATACAACGAAAAAGGTAACCCAATATTGATTGAGCATGCTATTAAGTCTTTTTCCGCACCTTTTGATCATTTTCCAAATTTACGAATTAACCGTAGGTTACCCTATTACATTTTTCGTGAATGTTGGCGCGCAGAATCCTTTTGCATAAAATTAGCGATGGTTCACCTTGCCCTACGTGCATTTCAAATCCTCTCACTCTTTCATGCCTTTAATGGAAACGCCTGTTCAGCTACGTGAAAGATTACTTCGTCATTCACCTTTGCGTGCCATAGGTGACCCCCGCTTAAGTCTTGTAAAGCAGAACTGGCCAAAACGGTTGCGGTCAATCATCCCCTACTAATTGATGAATAGCATGGCGCATATGTTAAAAATGCATTCCTTTTTTTTAAGGTGACAAAATCGGTGGCAGGCGTCGTAAAGGCTATGGACTCGGCTATGCGTTCCATGAACTTGGAAAAGGTTGGCGCCGAAGCCGCAGTTAACTTTAGCGACGAAGTTACAGTTACAGATTTCGCAATTGATGGATAAGTTCGAATCGGAATTTGCCAATTTGGACGTGCAGTCGGCAACGATGGAGAATGCCATGTCAGCTACGACAACGCTGAACACCCCTCAGGTGGAAGTTGACCGTTTGATGCAACAGGTTGCCGAGGAAGCCGGGTAAGCGGCGGATAAAAAGTTTTTGTACAATGCAAATCGGCTAACAAATTTCGCACGAATCCGTTTTAAATTTCAAACTTCGTTTAGCTTGGAATTGAACATGCGATTGCCCAGTGGTCAGACAAGTACGGTTGGCGTCTCCTCTCAAGCATCCGTGGAGCAGGTTTGAAAGGTTTAAAACATCTTTTTTTTTATTGTTGTTTCGCGAATTTAGGATGAACTATCGCAACGCTTGGCCAAGTTGCGCCAGCTGTAGGAATCTTACTGTGAGTTAGTGTTGATGTTTCTAAACTGTTTAATTGTTGTCTGCAAGTTTAGGACGCGGACTGTCGCAACGTTTGGCCAAACCGCGCAACAGCATAAGCTATGAAAGTGGTGCGATAAATCTCTATGCTAATTTATCCAGTAATTCTACTTTGACATGGTTTTGAAATACGCACATCGCCTTCGGTTACGTACGGTTTGTAACTTTTCCATTACAGCCTCACTTCCAAGCAAACGTCCAATCGTTTTTATGTTCTTGCACTAGTGAGATTGTAATATCATTTTGTTGCTGCAAAAATATTAGTTTTATACTTTTTGCCTTATCCAGTAGCCATTAAAATGCTATATATCCATGCGTTTGTCCTGTATTCGTCTTTGTAATGATCGAGACCGATATAACAGACGATTTGATAGGTTGTTCAAAATTTTAAGAATTTGGCTAATTTAGAAAGCATAACGCTTTGTAACGGCTTTTTGGAATTTCGTAATTAGTGCGGAACCGTTTTATTGAGTATAGAAGCAGAGCTTTTGGGACGTCGACTGATTCCGTCTTCAGAATTTTATGAATTCCAATATTCGAACCTAACCATCAGTTATGAAACTGTAAGCCTTGTTACTTTCAACGCTGTATATGGGGGCAACAATTGCGTGTCGCGAAAGCTTTATTTCTGTGTCCAGCAAAATAGTTGTTTCATGAAAATTATGAATTTGCTAAGAGCACCTATCAATAGATGTGTGGGTTGTTAAGTCGCCAATTTTGAACTGCCCGTTGTAAAGTGTTAACGCGTTGCTTTGGCTGCGCACTGACCGTACGCCAGTTAGAATCGCTACTTGAGAACTCACAGTGTTATGGAAATTTGTCGGTTTGCTCAGCTTGGTTCTCCTGGAAGAGACGCCCGCATTTTCGATTATCTATACCACTTAAAAGTGGTTAACGCTGTTTTCGCAGCGACGTCTTGAAGTCATTTATCTCCTGTCTTTGCTTGAAGCGTCGTTCAGCTCCAATTGTAGATTGTACCTGCAATTCAAGAGCGCATAGGAAAGTTGACAAGCAGCATTTTCAACTTTGTAAAGCATCTTGCTGCCGTCTTACGCGTTTAACAAATGTTCCCCTACCGTTAAAGTGACGCAATCTGCTTGCTCTAAGAGAATTTTGAAGTACGTCGGCCTTATACTTTGCAGACGTCTTATCTCTCTCTCTCCAAATTTGAATATTATGGTTTTTAGTCTTCACTTAGTAAAGGGGGCATTCGTTTGTCCTTTGCTTGCAGTAAAAATAGGACATATGTGCAAGCAAGCGGATGCGACTGTCCAGCCAATTGCGGTCCATCCATTTGGAATGCGCTTTGTTCGTTAATTGAAAAGTAGAACAGTCTTAACGTGGCGCCACCTTTGTTGTCGCTATTTGAAATAGGTTGGACTGTTCTCTGCGACTATATTTCCAAAGCGCTGAATCACTTTTCGGCAATGCAGTTAACCGCAAAGTACTGACGTACTTTATTTTCCAAAACACCGTAGCTGTCACCAAAATTGATAAAAGCTGGCCTATTCATAAGATAAAGTGAACGGGTAAAAATGCATAACATTGGCTCATACGGTGGACTAAAACAACATGCATAATATGTCCAAACGTCATATTAGCGTAGGTTCTGATCCCATTCGGCAACTTCGGCTATATCGCCAATCATCTCGTTATTTATGAGTAACGGTTGGGGCAGTAGCTCGATATCGTCCAGGGGTAGGTCGATGTCGATTGGTTGAACAAGCGGCTGCGGTGGTTCGTCCACTGCCATTGCCTTTTTTTGCGCGTTAAACAAAACTTGCAGGATTTTAGGATTGCCCTCAGCAAACTGGGGCGGAGCAATGATTTGCAGAACGAGCGGCATATCGCCTTGCTTCATTGCAATCGGTTCAATATCCTTCGTCCATTCCGGCAGTCTGCTGTTGATGGACTGAAAAAGGTAGTGGTCAAGTTGTTGTCGTCAAAACGTGTAGTGGCGACAAGCAGCTAACCGTCATCACTTGATCGCCATACTCCAGCAGAAGAGTTACGGCGGTGAAAATAACCATGACGCCAGTAAGGATTGCCACGCACCAAAAGCAGATACTTTCCATATTTCGTGACCTCCGTGGCTCGACATCAATCATCGGCAAGTCCTTTTCAATAAATTCAGGCCTCTGCAAAAAGGGCAGCAGTAGAAAAATTCCATTCCCTATAATAGCTTCTCATGCTTGTACCAGCAAAGTGTACTCTTTGGGTGCCATCGTTTTGCAGCCGTCAGTTAGCTAAGTGAACGTAGTACAAAGCCTGACGGTTAAGCCCTGTACGGCAACTTAAATAGCGAACTTTGACCCTTTCGACTGATTTGCATGTTGATTCATTTGCATTTCGCTTTAGGCTAAAATTGGTAATTTGCCTACTTATATATTGTGCAGGTTTCAACTGGAAAGTGTATTACGGAAAGTGGTCCAAGCCCGCAACTTACCCATGCGCCCACGCTGTTGGCCCTCGAGTAGTGTTGGAGCCTTTGACGTATTGTCGGCAGCGTCTTTCAGTTACTTCTGCCTTTCTTGCTTTCCTGTTAGACGGAGAACGATGGAGCGGCGCTGTCAGACGACGACTTTCGCTTTTTGTGCATTTATTTTTTTTTCCCGCGCCTCCGTAGTAACACCTCCGCGCTGGGTGGAAGAAGCCGCCATTTGGCGCCGCGTCGGTTGGCCGACGTTCGCCAGGCTTCTTTGGAGCGGACTGTTTCACTTTAGGCGCACTTTCGAATTGCTTTGCGGAGCGCCTGGAACGTTGGGCCATTCGACGGAACGTCTGCTGATGAGACGCGTTGAAAGTCTGCAAATCCACGCTGTCTGAGACGCATCTTCTGGCCGCAAGCCAAAGTCGTACGTAAGCACCACTTCTTCGTGGGTGTTTTCCCTCGCGGTCCTCCGCCTGAGCAGCCAGTTTTCCCAATAGTTCTTACGCATATCAGGTCGAGCCCAAGTGGGTGCCCAAAGTAAGGTCTATTTGAACTCCTTCTGCCTTTGCCTCCTTATTTTGACCTGAATCTCTGAGCTTGAATAGTTTTCCAAGATTGATTTAACAAAGCAGTGGGGTTAGTAGCTTTAGCCCACTAGACGTTGGGTGCACCGTTTAGGGAATTCGATTTTTGGGCAGAAGATGGCGATGCTCTTCAGCAAGAAGGTCGTCTTAAGAAATCCTTTTCTTCTCTCATTCCCTTTTGGCGTATCTTGCCTTCAGTTCTAGTAAGGTGATACGTGTACGAAGGCTTTGAGCGCATTTGTCATCTCCCACATTGTAGAGAAGAGCGAGAGAGAGAGAGAGATCAACCTGCAGAATGAGTTCGCTTTTGCTCATCGAGTGCAAGTTAAGCTTCCTTGGGCTGACTTCAAAACTTCTCGTAGTTCATCATGTCAGTGTTTGCTTGCTGATCAGCAGATTTCATACTTTTAAGAGTTCGCTGGTAGAACACTGGCTCGTATTTTTTCCTATGCCTTCTTAGAGTTAGGCTGCCGGCTGGACATCTCTGCATCGGCCAATACTCGTTTCAGGCTCAAACTGGAAGAGCAGACCTTCGCCATCAATGTTCGTTGTTCCTTTCCGGCCAGCTATAGATGGACCGTCGAAGCATAAGCATGATTTCAAATTCTGCTTGGCAAAAAAAATTTTTGTCGCCACATGTTCACCTATTGCCAAATTTTTCATTTCCTCGATCAATCGAGGCTCTCTTCGCTTCTCCCATTTGGAATAGCTATTAGGGCACTTCTACCTGGCTCGGTTCGTCTCCTTGCAGCACTTCCCACAAGTGAACAGCGATTTTTTTTTTAAAATCGCTAACACGACAGCACTGCGTCGACGATACCCGACGTCTAGCATGCCTAACCAGCTGACATTGTCATCTGTTCTTTCTGACGTTCAGGTTCGACAAAAATACTGTAGTGAAGTGTTAATATCGCCTAGTTGCGAGCGCGGGTGCGTGCTTTTCTGTTTGTCGAAGCCATTTCGAGGTCGGTTCGTTGCGGCTGCCAATTACAGATGCCCAGCGGCGGGTCAGGTTGACCGCGCGACGTCAATCTAGTATTATTTTAGCGCCACTGTTACACTACTGATGATGATTGCTCTCCACGGTCGATCCCGATCGGTGGACATTATTGCAAATTGACCGTAGCCGCCGCCGCCGCCGTTGTCCAGCCGAAGTGGGTGTCCAATGACCGGCGGCAACGGGACCAACTTGGACGGTGCCGTTTTGCCTACGCCCGACTCGGAATCGACGGTTGTCTCGCTTGGTGGACCTTCGGATGGCCGATTGGTAGCAACGCCAACTGGCAAGCAACCGTCGCATACGGTTGAGTATTTGGCTCAACTCCTTAAAGACAAGAAGCAGTTAGTCGCCTTTGCCCACATTTTCGCCCATGTTGATCGCCTAGTTGATGAAGGTAAGGCTCAAAAAGCCTTTTTGCTCTTCCGCCGTCTGCCCCCGTGGGCGATGAATCATCATGGGCGCCCATGTTGGCCGGCGGTGGCGCAGCTGTTTTAAAACTGCTAACTATAGTTAGTTCCGTCGTCTGGCAATATCCGTGCGTTTTTATGCTGTAGCAATTTTTTTACTTGCAGAAATAAACAAAGTACGCGCTTCGCTGTTCACCATCGAGTGCAACCGGGAAGCGTTGGTGCTGCCTGAGCCTGAGGGTTCCGTGGTTACGCTGCAGGAGAAAGTATACGTGCCGGTCCAAGAATATCCCGAAGTAAGAAAAGCGAAAGCTATCTTTCAGCCGGCTACTTCATTAGCTCTTCATGATGACGCCTAGTAACGCTTGGCGTTAATTTTTTTCCCCGCCTCTTTTCAGTTCAATTTTGTCGGACGCATACTGGGCCCTCGAGGCATGACGGCCAAACAGCTGGAACACGAGACTGGTTGTAAAATTATGGTACGCGGCAAAGGTTCCATGAGGGATAAGAACAAAGTTAGAGAGGCGATTTAACAACTTTCCTTGTTCTTTTAAAATCTTTTTTAGGAGGATCAGAATCGAGGCAAGCCCAACTGGGAGCACCTGAACGACGATCTACACGTTCTAATCCAATGCGAGGAGACGGCCAATCGAGCAGCCGTCAAGATTCGAAGGGCTGTCGAAGAGGTCAAACGCCTGCTCGTGCCAGCGGTAAGTAGCGAAGGTGTCTTTGGCCAACTTTTCCTTCCCTATAACAAGGCGAAGTGGGTGACCGGGCGCCTGTTTTTGCCTGATTGATATCTTGCATGGCACCGCTGACCTTCACGTTGTCAAATATCCCGTTGCCTTTTGACAAGAGATGGATTGATTGGCGTCGCTGTCAAAGTTGGTCGCGCGAGCCCAAATGGCCACTGGTTCAACGGTCGAAAACGGCAACAACAGTTGGTGCCGCCAACTTGATGGCTGCCGTTGTTGGTCAGCCACCGTCTTATGTGCCAGCTGACAGCAGTTGGAATCGACAATTGTTTATTTGAACGTATGCGCCATCGAAGTTTTACTCAGCTTGGGTCCTTCGAACGCCAACTGCTGTCGTTGGGATGCCCTAACTACACGTTGCTCCATTCATTCATATTTTTGTTTCTTCTTTTTATTTCTTCATCATTAATTTCATTGTGCCTTTACCTCCCTCCGTCTGGCGGCATCATTCCTCCCTCCCTCCAATTTCACGCACACTTTCTAATAGGAGGCTTATTGGAATAAGAGCAGCAGCAGATGTCAGCGTAAACCAGTCGTTCACTTCTTTACTTTGACTTACCTCGACGTGCCACCGATTCTGCCAGCCAGTCGTGTTCTATATGCTTGTGATCTATGCGCGCATTGCGGTGTCTGTCGTTGGAACGCGTGCGCGCAACTGCCTCCCCAACGTGTGCTGCTTTATAATAGAGACGCAAAACTTGTTGTCCAAGCTTCATGCGACCACTTTCTCGCTTCTCTTTCTCTCTGTCGGTGTCTCCCTGTCTGGTTGCATATTTTCTTAGGCACGCGCGACCTGCGCAACAAGTTAAGGGACAAACTAGCAGTTGTCCGCATTAGCCAAATGCCAATACACTCAAAATGTAATGCTTCGCTGGTTGTATGTTAATTCGACCTGAGAGCTGAACTTCTTTTTTGCGGAAAACGTAAAATGACGTTAGGCAGTGGAAGAATGTGCGGAATATATTCATTGGTAGTCGCTTAGTGAAGTAAATAACGCGAGCCCCACGTGACTGCCCAAAGGATGCGCGACGACATCTCAATATACAGGTTCGTTGATGCACTAAGTGCAAATGTCCCCAGGTGGCAATTGAAATGTTTTTGGTAAACGTTGCACCATTTTGCTAGCGTTGCCTATCGATACGACCGGTTGTATACGCAGGTAGAGAAGGTCACTTTAAGTGCGGTTGTACGCCTTTTTTGCCCTGAGGTCGTCCCTTCCTTTGGGATTGACTGCTCTGCCACTTGTTAGGTCGCATTCCACGTAGACGTCTACGAAAGACGTTTAACGCAGCTGCGTCGCGCGTTCTTTCTTGCCAACTAACTGTACACTCGGCAGTTCGAAAAGAGCACACGTTGGGCGCCTGCTGCTGCCCGCTGGCGTCGATGTTGGGTGCATACTAGGGATGCCCTCGAATAGTTTTCACTGCGTTTGACCAATTTTGCATATCCACGGGTTGATAAGCAAAGATTCCTTGTTCGCCTACTCGTAGAGTAGCTCTTCCATCGAAATATCCGACTGCCCATCTTTGTTCTTTCATTGCGGAGGGTTTACCCTTTGGAGATAGCCGCCTTTTCTTCTGCATGTTCTTCTCATTGTTTTTTTTTTTTTTTGAGTTCGTCTTTCCGCTGTGAGATACATTTTCCGATGCCGTTCCTTTTTGACATAGTAAGTAGGCGCGAATAACCAGCGTGCATCAATATAAAAGCCTCTTATTGTTGTGTCTTTACTTTAGGATGACTACAAAGTATGCCAATTTAAAAACTGCGCAGTTGGTCAACAACAGCGCAATAGGATGTCCGTTAGCCTTTCTATCAGTGTTTGAAGGAGAGCTTTTTAATGGGGGCGATGTTAGGATCGCTGCTTGCTCTCTCGAGCAGCGATGAAGTCTTCGAAAAGCTTTATGAAGTCACAAAGGAGAGTCATAGATTGTTTTCCGGCAAGTGACAGTTTAAGTTGACAGTTGACAGTCAAGCCGGCTGTTGCGCCAAACTTTGCCACCGTCCACCAACGCTGTGGTACGAAAGCGCAGAGAGCCCTCTACGTACGTCATCGGAAATGTGGTGATATGCAAATTAAGTCGGATAATGATAAACCTATTCGTGTATTGGAAAGTGATCTTTTTTGCAAATTAACGGCAGTTTCCAAGAAGACTGTATGGACAGAATAGTTGCTATGCACCTACCGTCGGCGACAGGGTCGGTCGTCTTCGCGTAATGGAACTTTGCCACGGTTCCTCCGCCTGCGGACTTTTCAATGAAAAAGTGTTGATTTTTTTTTCTGGAATGCTTGGTACGCCGGCAAGCGTATTTGCCCGTTAAAACGATCACTTTGAGTAGATTCTTGAAAGTGTTTGTGCCCCCCTTAAAAGTTGACGACTTTTTAAAAACTCCGCCAGCGGCATGTTCAGCATTAAACGTGGCTAAGCAAATCCGCGGGGAAGTAAGCGTTGGTAGGCTGCTTGTCTGCCTTACCGAATTGGTTATCCGCCTGTTTGCTACGCGTAGCGCAATCTGAGGACCAGTAATTGACAAGGTTTGCATGAAAATGTTTTGCTGATTAAGCTAGTACGATTCAAGTAGGTGTCGCTGCGGTCGTTTTGCTCAGCGATCTCTTGCTTCGGTCACCTTTTTTTTTTCCTGCAACTGTCAAGCGGTGCTAAATATTGCGTTGAGATCTTCTTTTTCCTTTTCTTCATACTTTGCGTCAGCCAGATGAACTGGCTGAAGCCTGCGGCGTTTCATTTCACAATTCATTGTCATTTCTTGTTGCCCTTTGTCAGAAGCGAATGTTAAGTTGTCACATGGGATGCGTAGCCTCAGGGTTGCAGATTCATTTCGTTCATCATCGGTAGACGAGGCTGCCAGACGCTATCTATCAAATTCTTTTCCCATTTTGGATAGCGCCTTGGTCGGAAAGGCATCGTCAACGTGCTGGTTATTTACCGTTGACTGCGTTGGAATGTTGTTGCCTGCTAAATGAAAAGTTCATTTAAATATTTTTAAACTGCGACAATTTTCATCGAAAAGCGTACGCGCATGGTCAGCCAGCTTATTGTTGCATAAACTGAGTAAAAGTAACCCAGTGAGCTGTAGCCGAAATAGGTGGCGCACACAAACGCTTATGTAAAACTACAATGCAGAGGAGAATAGCTATTTAGTTTTTTGGGAGGAAGCCGCGTAGCAACTGAGCAAACATTGCTCTCAAGGGGCAAAGACTATCAGTACCCTTTCAGAAAATTGTTTACCCCAGTTTGCTGATTTTCCAACTGCGTCAATCCTTTTAATTACGCTCGCCGCATATGGTCAAGAACAATAGTTTTTTAAATGGTCAATTTGTTAATAATAACGCATAGCACACAATGCTACTGTATACTGTATAATCAAGTATAATCACATTTGCTAGCAATCGCCCCTATTCAATTTGGCAGAGTGGCTTTCTGCAAAGATCTTTGAAGTTTGACGAAATTTTGTATTCGTGTTAGAACGCCCAATGTGCGATGATTTGGACTGTACTTTCAAAATTCTTCTTCAACTGATTGCCGTTCGTTTTTAGCCCGATGGAGAAGACGAGCTTAAGAGAAAGCAGCTGATGGAATTGGCCATCATCAACGGAACCTATCGTCCTGCGAATCAGAACAAAGTTGCCATTCGTAAAATTTTACTTTCCTCTCTTTCCGGTCGTTCAGCTCAGCTCTTTTTTGTATGCCTTTTTTTAGAGGCGCCGCGGCTTTTGAACTCCGTAGCCTTGACGTCGCCTTTGCGCGCTTCACCTTTGGGCGCTTCCATCATCCTCTCTCCGACGAGGATTTCGACCGCTAGCGCCCCGCATGGTCAACTCGCCTCTGTTTCTTCTTTGATAGGCGGTTCTGCCACCGATATGTCTGCTGCAGCAGCAGCTGCTGCTGCCGCAGGACTTCTATACAAGTACGTTTGCTCGTTTCGTCCTTTCATAAATGAAGCTGAGTTTTCTAACGCATACGAGCATATCTGTTAACTAGCAAACCATTTACTGATCTAATAGGGACGCCTAAATTTTGGTTACACAAAGCTTCAGGCTTCATCAGCTTCTCGCAGGTAGTGTTGGCAACGCATATGCGGCAATAGATAGTCGATTTCTTTACGTTACCGTTTGTCATCAAATTTTCCACGTGAGTAACTGCTGTTGGCTAAAACAGCCGCTAACGTGGCGGTAGTTTGAGGGCGGCATACGATGCGCACGCAATGTTACCAAACGAGGAAACTAGGTTTGCCTTTTTCGGGCTTTAAGTAACCCACTTTTGAGCGGTACGCGAAAATATGCCAATGGAACTTTTGGATTTATTTCAAGGCAGGAAATGGTTGAATGTAGTTGGTAGTAAATAAGGCTAGCAGAGAACCGTAATTGACCGTTGCAATAGTTCTTGTCAGTTTCTTAGGATGAAACGTAGGTCAGTGATAAATTCTAAATACGACCTAAGGGCGCATACCTTAGTTCCATTGTCCTTTACTTGTCGTTAATGCTCTTTCTTTGCCTGCTATAAAGTACGCATGAAATGTGTAATGACTACCTTACTTGAACAGCTTATTAAGGCTCGGCTTAATACATCAGATCATTACGAATAATTCTCTCGATATTGGCATCTATCGTGTAATGCCGAAATCTTGCAAGTGAAAAGATAATGTTGCAATATTTTTTGTTTTTTTTTAAAGCGTACTTCTTCGCGAAGATAGGTTAATGCCTTGAAGCTTTCTGCAAACGCCTTAAAAGCTTTTTGTCTGCTTTGACTAATGGATGAAGTTCTTTTTTAGCCCACTCGATCCAACATTAGCCGCCGCCGCCGCTGCCGCGGGATATCCGTACGCTGCATTGGCGCCACCAATTCTGCCAGCCGACTTTGCCGCCTTCGGGCAACAAGCTGCTGGTCAGTTGCTCGCTTAGGCAGATGTGCTCAAAAAGCGTTACACCTTTCTAGTCAGCATCTTTTTGCACATCTTTAATGTGCCAAAGTGTTTTTTCTTCTCAACTTCTATCCTTTGCTTACTAACTAACGCAGTGCTATCGTTGCTTTCTATAGGATTCTTTTTGACGCGATAAGTTCGATTGTTTTAAGAGAGTCGCTAGGCAAATTTTTACGTTTGTGTTCAATGCGCTGTTTCGTTTCGGTTTCACTGTCGTTATGTACGCCACGTATTATTTATGTTTGATTCAGTTTTTTTCCTCTGCGACGACAGCCTATTTCCGCCTGTTTTACTTACCCCGCTCTTGCCGCCACACGTGGAAAGAGATGTTGCGGTTGGTCCTTTGTGAAGCCAAGCGTCCCTTATGTTGACGATGCGCGACGAAAAAAATAAGCTTGAGAATAATTACTGCCTCCTCCGTTGTTTATTTTGTCATGTTTAGTTTGCTTAATTTTAAACTTATACGCATTTTTGGTACATTGTTCAAAAGGCTTTGCTTGTCAACATTTTCTCTTTGCCGCTTAATTGTCATATTTTTTTTCTTGCGTAGGTGTTATTCTGAATCACCGAAGAAGCGCCGGAATGGCGAGAGACCATCCCTATAAGAGGTCTTCGCTCAATTCGTCTCATGCGTGAGGTTAGTATTCATCACACCACTTGTTTGTAGCGTCAGCTTCAATGCTCATCCATTCATTCAGTCGTATCGCAATTTCATCCACGTAAATATCTGTTTTCCATTTTTGTGCTACTTCAAGCTTGCATTGCGATAAATTGGTGAACCCTAAAAACGACAGCTTCTTCCAAAGTGTCGTCCTCCGAAGGTGATTGCATCTAACAGAAAGCGTCGGCCAAAAGGTTTACCCATCACTGGCAAAATTTATGTACGCCATTTTGCGCTTTCACCAGCGCTAAATTTGCATATGCAAATCTTTGTCACGGTTTCGCTGTTTCGACCGTCATTTGTTTCTCAGTTAAAGGTGGCTATCAGTATTCTGCTCCTTTCCATACGTAAGCAGCTGAAGGCTTTACGCGTCCACGTCTTGCGTTGAGACTTTGTCAGTTCGTTGACCTATATAAGGCCTCAGATTGATTGAGAATACATTCTAGCATCCTTTAATAAGATTC
The DNA here is from genome assembly GCA_000797535.1 of Trichuris suis. Lineage (NCBI taxonomy): Eukaryota > Metazoa > Nematoda > Enoplea > Trichinellida > Trichuridae > Trichuris > Trichuris suis. Next base: position 2,028,405 of record KN538378.1, read on the forward strand.
TCGCTAAATGCCGCAACGCAGCTTGACGCATCCTCTTCCATGGGCTCCTAATTTAACATTGGACTAAGTTTGTTGAAAATGTAAGCTTGTATTGTTTTCTTAAACCTTTAAATTAAAAAAACGGTGGAGCTGCCGTTTAAGGTAAGCATACTTCTGTTATGCAATCTCCATTTGCCCATGGACGCTCACCTTTGGAAGAAGTTGTCCTTTTGACGCCCACTCAGATATGATTACCTAAATGAGGTAAGTAGAGAAGTACTACTCAGGAACGCCTGTTGGCAGTTGCTATAGGCACACCAGCCTTAGTCAGTGTCAAAAAGAAAAGGCTGACTGACTACGTGGCGACATTTACGTATGCGTATTTTATTTAAATTACTATTGTAATATGTTTTAATATTTTTTGCTCCTTTCATTTACGTTTGTCTGTGAGTGTATTGTTTAGCCCGTGTTGTTCTTAGAAAGTGAGAAAACAATTAACGTAGTGCTTTGTCCATTGTACTCTTTGGACGGCAGCATGAATTAGAGGTGACAAGTTTAGTTGTTTAATTGACGTGGTGGTGATGGCTGGTGTGCATCTCATTAGTAAGGCGTATTAAACAGTGGACATTTTTTCCGGGCAATGTCCGTTGGCGCTTTTGCTTTGGTGTTAATAACTTTTACTAATGGTTGTCTTGTTTCAAGATCTGGTCATTAACGGTCGTATAGTCTGCTCTCACAGTTCGGATGTTCTCCTCCTCGCATTCGGCCAACTTACTCTCCAGGATATGTTCTGTACATGTTTCTTCCTCCTTCTCTATTCTCTTGCTCTCACCACTAACCAGCCGCTCAAAAATGCCTTGCTATGCTGTTGCTGCTGCTGCTACTACTGCTGTTGCTGCTGCTGCTGCTGCTGCTTTGTTATTATAATATGCTAATTTATTAGCGTGCCTTGGTTTTGTGCAAACTGCAAATTTGAATGTATCCGTTAGAACTTTGTCTGCGTTTTTTAAAAACGCAGCTTATTCCGTTGCGTAACAACGACCACCGACGAGCTCCTTTCTTTCTTTCTCTCTCTCTCTGTCCCTGTTTTTCCATCAGTACCAACTTTCTCATGGATATTGCTTGTACCTTTCTACTGAACGGTCGACGGATGTTTAACAGTGTTTGCATAAATACGTCGACAAGCGGCTGTGCCAATTCACAAATTATGACAGGCCGGTACTGGTCGCCGCTTCTGCGTATGTCATATACCGTGCCAATGTGACTTTCGGTGCCAAACGGTTTGTATGTGCAACTTTTCTTCGTTAAGTCGCACTGTTGCTGCCCCGCAAACATGTTGTAGTTGCCAACTTTTAGTTTCTCAGGTTGTCCATATATACATATGAGAAGTGTCCTTAAAGTGTGGACGTACTTGCCGTTTCGCGACAACCTTTCCTCTATAAGAAAACTTCGGTCTTCCCATTGAACTATGTTTTCTCTGATTATTGTCGAACCCACCTTTTATTCATTCGCGGATTGTTGTCATCGGATGTTCGTCGACTTTTCCCTCCTAGTTATTTATTGAGCAGCAACATCTGTCGATGGAATACTCGGTGGAAAAATAAAAGCATATCTTCTGCCGCATTACCGTCCTTGTTGCCTACAGATCCCGCATTACGCTGCTTTAATTAGGGTCACTGTTTCAAACGTACGTGCATATTGTGGTAACATCTTTGAATATTGTGGTTCCGTTGCACTGGGTGACTTATTTCGTTTTTTTTTTTTGAGACGGCTTTGTCACCTGATATCATTTGATTATTACTGCCATAATATACGTGTATCATATGAGGAGAGATTTGATGAAATATAGGGTGTTTTTTAACTGGTATGTGAGTCCGACAGGTTTTTTACGTTACATCCGTTTAATACATGAAACAATTCCCAGAGCTTTCAGGACACGTCTGATCACGTCCTTCAGGGTAACCATCATAAGTGTAGCAACGTTGTCGGCGTGCTAATAGTTTAAAGAAGGCTTGAAGTTTAAACCGTTATGGTGGAGGTAATGAGCAGTGGTAAATTAATATAACATGATAATAGATTAGGTTAAAAATAAGATATTAGCTTAACGCCCAGAACAATGTGACAAAAAAATTTCAAGGCGTGCGAAGGAATTCAAACAAGGCGCCAACTAATGAACTCTGTCTCCAGCGCTCCATTAAGAGCAGCCACACTAATATGCAATTAAACTGTCGCGCTGCCCAAATTGCATTTTAAAGCTCCTAACGTTATGAAGCGTTCCTGAACGTCAGCTCCCACCACTAAGCAGTCCATTTGTAAAGAGCATAATGTCTGGCAAACGCACATGCGTGCACACTGCTCTTATTAATTCCATATATCCTGTAATTGGATGCATTCTGGTCATTTTCGTACTGCTCTGGTATGCATACAGGCAATATTGCGACGTTGGGAAGTGCTACAAAAAACTTAAGGAACCAATAACTGATGTAAGTGTACGTCCTTCCGTGGAAAAAATGAGATGCGCGCAATGGCACCCGCATTTGGAAATGTGCACGCTTAACTTTATCATTAGTCATACGAATGAAAGAGAGTAGGCGAAGTCAACAGCGAATGCTTTAACTGGTAAGGAAGCATTCTTACTGTGCGTAGGAGAGGCAATGGTAGAATAATGCATACGGTTAACTTGCGTGAAAAAGTTAAGGTAAACCTAATGTATCACAACATATTGATTTTTAAGAAGAGCTGGCGCAACATTAGCTCAATTTTGGTGTTACTGACGTATTATATGTTTATTAAGTATTACTAATAGGTGGGCTCTTTAGCAGTTGCGGAACGACTTTATCTGGCTGAAAGGTAGCCTAACTTATCAAAGGAAGAATAGTTAGAAAGGGTACAGTGTTCTACTCTTTCCGTATGATATTAATAAGTAGTTTCTTCTTCTTATTACTTATGAATATTGCTTTCGGCATGGCTGAAAGAAGGCCGCTAGGTGACCAAAGCAAAGCTTCACGGGCTCAGAGTATTACAGCGTAAATGATTCATTTGACGGTCTAATCAGCATGTGCACCCCTTGGCTACTATAGCGCGTACGCTCTTGCTTCGCCAGTGTAAGCATTATGTAGCAATTGTCGTCATCATTGCCAAGGAGAGAAAAGCCATGGTTTTGGCGAGCATTAGCACAATGTGCATGAATGAGAAGGAGGCACAGGGAATGAATTTATAATTGTTTCTGCCATATGTACTCATATTTTAATAGTTCTATTATTTCTTGTTCTATGCATTATATTTCCCCTGGTCAATAAGTCATAGGAGTCCTTAAGCCCTAAGAGAAAGAAAATACAATCTCGTTGCTTTTCTGTGCTAAGCAGCGAAGTGTACCATGCTTCAGTGTGTACTGAGCATATGCAGACTTTTATTGTTGGAAAATTATGTAACAACTACCTGCGCATCATTTATTAATACATCATATTAAGTGTTGCAGCTAATACAGAATTTACGTAAACTATAGGCGATGAAATGCCTAGGATGCATGCACATATGCTTCATTCTGTTCAACGATTTGATTGATTGTGCGCAGGAAGTCCTAGAATAAAACATTGCAGGTATGTCGAGCATAATGTATATTAAATGTACATGTTACGTTGCGCAAACCAAGTTGAATGCATCTAAGCGAAAATTACTCAAGTTGACTGATGCAGAACAGGCAAGATTAGGCAACGTCATTTAGGCATTGAATGCTAGTCTGCAAGCCACGATTCCGCGCCCCTTGAAGGCACAACACAACAATCATTGGAAAGGCCCTACGCAGATGGTGCACGTGAATATGACTATAGATGCCATTGAAAGATATACGTTCACAATTGAAAACGATAGCGTCCATGTTGTAACCTATGAAAGGGAAAAGTACGCTAGCAGAAGTAATGTATAAACTGGGACAATTTATTAATGGGTTCAAAAGGCTCCAATAAACTTTAAAACTATCCAATAACATTAATAGTGCTGACAGTTTGTACGCACAAGCTTGGAAGCACCTTTTGGCCGCTTGCGTATTCGCGCAGTGAATTTCCATTTCTGCAATAAACTACCCAGCGCATAACTTGTTCGAACATCATTTGGGCAAATAAAAAAGATAAACACAAAGAAAGAGTCTGCATTGAAGGAATATGAATTTTTGCGTCTCCTCTTTGCGCTGCAGCTAAAGAGAGTTAGGGTGGACACATGGCTGCAGGCTAACAGCACCGAAATGTCAGTGGTTCTAATTTTCACTTTACATAGAAAAAGAACGACCAGCTTCTCTTGCCTTACGTTTTGGTTTAGGTTTAGGCGGCCTACAGAAAGTTCTGGCGAATTACTCGTTAACTTGTTCGTTCGCGGAGTGAGCCACCAACTGTTAGTACTCATGTAAAATTGTCTACACTGCCGCTCTCACCACTACCCGATGCCAGATGTCCGCATTTGCACTGTGCCGTTTTTGAAGTTCGTAAGACGAGGCACTTTCTTCTAACAGAACGTTGTTACGTCGTTCCTTGCGCAGTTTTCTGCTGATCGTTATCTCTACCATCAGTACAGGCATCTTTTTATGGGCATTACCTTTCAAGTGGCCTTATGCCTTAATTGGCAAAGCCAGTTTGAGCTATGTACCCTTGGAAACTTCCTGAGATCCTTTTGCAAATTAGTATTAGCGATGATTATTATTATTATTGTTATCAACTGCAATATACCATACGGCTACGCAACCTGATTCAATTACCAATTGCCTCGTGATTTATAATCTCGGACCAATTTGTTAATCACAAAAGCTTTATAGCTGTTCTGTTTCGTGCACCGCTTATGTCAACCGCGTCCCTTCACCTTTCTCGGCGTCACTTCACGCCGCGATATTTGATCTGCGAAACGTCTGCTCACACGAGACAGACGAACACTGCTGTCCCTGCATTGTTCAAAAATTTATTGACAAATTAAAATTGTTGCGAAAACTGAACGTGCGCGTGCGATAAATGAATTTATTCAAAACGAAAACTGTCCTTGGCGGATCTGCTACGACCCGAAAAAACTGCTGAATTAATAAACCGTCTTTCATAACGACACAGCTTGCCATGCGTACGCAATGAAGTTAAATAGCCCAGTTCGCAGCCATTATGCGTACAAACGAGTAACTCCACACCAGTAAACATCGCAACACCTGCAGATCTTTAAACAACTACCACTGAAGCGGTAGTTTACTGTAACTGTTTGTCCGCGTTGTTGTTCTGCGGCGTGGTGAGTCCTGCTTTTATTCGATTAAGTTCCTAATAACTTTTGCGTTGGCTAATTTAAGCTAAAGCGAAGAAACCATGCCTCCGAAAGTTTCCGCTAAAGGAATGAAAAAAGCTGGCAAAGCACAGAAGGTTAGCAAATCGGGCGACAAGAAGCGAAAGAAGTCACGCAAGGAATCGTTTGCCAGCTACATCTACAAGGTTTTGAAGCAGGTGCATCCAGACACTGGAATTAGCAGCAAAGCAATGTCCATTATGAACAGTTTTGTCAACGATGTTTTCGATCGTATCGCAGCAGAGGCATCTCGTCTGGCGCACTACAATAATCGCCATACCATAAGTTCTCGTGAGATTCAGACTGCTGTGCGCCTGCTGTTGCCTGGCGAACTAAGCAAGCACGCAGTCAGCGAGGGGACAAAAGCTGTTACAAAATACACCAGCGCAAAATAATATTTGTGTTTGTGCTGCGATCAGTTCTGAGTATCCTATATGCTACTACTATTGGTCCTGTTCTCACGAATGGTTTTTTATTCCGTATTCTTCCTGTTTCGGTATTATTCCTTGTCGTGCTTTGACAAATAAAGTTATTATGGCTTGAGCGCGTTGCATTGGTCTGCAGAAGGAATCGTACATTGTACTATCCCATTCCGAGTTTTGCTGTTTACTTCAAGCTGCCTCGTAGTAGAAATTGAGTCAACGTTCGAACATGGAATTTTGAAAACGGTAGCAACTGCTTCCGAGACTTTCATTTGAATCCAATGCTAATAAAGTTATTGTTTTCGTGCAGCAGCGTTCGGTTAAAATTCGAAAAAGTCAGCAACTGACGAGAAACGGAAAGCTAATTCTCACACGGGTAGAACGTTTGCGTTCATCCAAGGAATTCGCTTGCAGTTGCTTTGCCAACAAAAAATTACCTCAGAATTCGTGACTGCGAATTCTGCCGTACGAAAGGACTCATACAACCACAGGGGAAGCATCCACGCCTTTTCCTAATTAATGAACTGGCAATGATAACTTCGCCCAACTGTCGTCTCCATAGTTAAATGTTTCTTAGTTACAAAGCGCTAAAAAGTAATGTACCAAAGTTTTTCGAAAACAATTCGAGGTGAGTTTTGTGTATCATTGTTTTAAGTTCGCTCGTGCAATTTCACAGCACATTTTGAGTGTGTGCTTGACTGTGCTAAATTGCTATACTTATACTTGACCGCAATTTCGACTGCAGGCGGTGAATTTTATTCAATAAAAACACCCAGAAAAATTTATGAAAGCATACAGTAGCCGCTTTGCAATCGTAACCAGCACATCTTAAAGTGGTACTGTAGGTTTTACAAATTCACTGAAATCTGCAAAATGTAAGGCATCAATTAATCCGTAAAATATCATTCTCCATTCTTTGCGCTTTAATGTGGTAAACAAAAGCAACTTTACCGCTAAAGCTACTGCCAATGCGGTGAACCGTACAGGGAAGTCTTAATGGGCGTCAAGCCACAAAGGCATAGAAACAGCCGTTTAAGTGTTACGTGGCTGCGTTTCACTTTGCCGTGTGTCACTTTGCCGTGCAATCACTTTGCCGCACAATCACTAGGCCGTACGCGTACTTAGGGTTTCCTCCACTCCCCCAGAACTTGGCTCCAATAGTTCAACTCTAACCGACCCTGGCAAAGCTCCTTATGGTCATTTAACGTCGACTCTCCTATTTCATGCGGTTGTGACGGATTTTCGTCGCCCGTCCATTCCAAAAAGTGGATGCGCCATCCGATTCCGCTGCCTTTTGCTCTAACCATTGCGGCCCATTTCCTTTGGTTCCTTCACCTTGCCTCCCCATTATTGCTGTGCTGTTGCTGAATGGCGCTTGACCGTTGATCCGTTCTTCTCTTCTCGGTGCCCCCGTGCAATTCCCCTTTCTAACTTCACCTATTGTGGCCCATTTCCTTCGGTTCCTTGACCTTACTGCAATATTATTACTGCACTTAATGTGAATACGGAAATTCAACCCGCGAGATGTTTTTGTTATGCGTAGCTTTCGGGAAGCCCCTGTTCCCGTCGTCAGCGCAAGCATAATGGCAGAAATCACGTTGGCACCTCACTGGTCATACCGCAGAGTTGAACTACTGGAGCCAAGTTCTGCGCGAGTCGAGGAAACCCTAAGTACGCGTACGGCTTAGTGATTGCGCGGCAAAGTGATACGCTCCCACTACAATTTTAGTGTTTGCATAGAAGCTGAGTACATCTAGTCGTGCCCTTTGACTAACCAGAATTCACAACTTCTGCAGCAGATGATTTGACTCGGTTACGTTTTGACGCAGAAAATTTGTTATAGGCTCCCATAAACACGCCCATTGAGTTTTTTGTGCAGCTTCGTGAAATTTACTCTTGCATGCTTCTGAAACGAAGTAATTTGACTTGATGCATGTAGGCTTAGACAATGGGTTGCGACAATTGCCGGCAGGGCAGCGGCTAACTTCGGCGAATCAATACCATTGCGTCAAATCAGCGACGCGTTGAATTATTGTGACCTGATTTTAACGTTTCATTTAGTCTCCAGGCCTAAAACGCTGCAATGACTACACAATCCTTCGTCGTCAAAATTGCAGTCCAATCATTTATTGTACAAAAAACTTAACAAAGCGAAGAAAACGCTATTTTTTCAGGGTCTTGTCGGCTACGGGCCCCGCAGTCATACTGTAACTTTGCCGGCCATCGTTTTCTGCCCTTCCGTAAGCCTAAGTCTAAACATAAGGCTCATATTTTAGCTTAGGCTTAGGTAAAGGCAGAACCGGTTAGCCGATATGCTCGCCAGTAAGGGCACACTAGGTTGGCTGCATGCGTAACAGAAAGGAACCTGCATTTCTCAGACGGCGGGTCGCATAACCGACAAAACCCTTTTTTCATTTTCCCTCTTCCCGCTTGTAGCCTCTTGGAAATTTTGCCACTAAAGGGCAGAAGGTTAGCTACGCTTATCAGCGTTAACGGAAGCAAATGCCAATTAACTCGGCCAGCGTGTAAACCGCAGCTGTTACAAACGAATATCAATGAACCTGAGATTCAATCAGAAAAAAGTAGTTTAAACTACGTTCATTTATGCCAGCCAATCGACATTCGGTCGTGCGTATTGTTGTTCCTTGCTTGCTAATAGATGCCCTCTTGATTCGTGTAGTACATCTCACGGCAATTCAAGGTCATGACTCAATATGACGAATTGGTTAATCATGTTATTAATGAGCTTGACATGGACAATGTCGCAAAGCCGTTGTGGATTAGTATTAGCTGTGCGGTGTTGATACTTGAGGAATTTGCGGACAAGATAACAACTCTCGCACCACGCCAGCAAGTAATACTTCGTCAATCTCTGAGTAGAGTAATGCAGATGTACTGGAGTTGCTTCGACTCTGGTTTCAAGCGTCGCATTTCTGCGCTAACCGACTTGTTGATGGGATCCACTGAGTTACACGGCAACATTGCCAGGGTAAAACAAGACGACGAGACGATGAGTGACCAAAGAAAAGTGACCGATGGTAATCGTGCGAGTCAACTGAAGAGAAAAAGGCGCGGCAGGAAACGAAGGCGGCAGAGATGTCCATCTCAAAAGTGCGTCGAAGAGTTCGCTGCGACGGAAAGACGTAGTAGTAACTGCAAAGCTGTTGAAGAAATAGATCAGCGGCTTAAAGGGGTTTGCAACACGGAAGATCACGGTAAAGAAAAAGCAGCTGGCGAATATCAGGCAGATCAGGTAGAGTTGAAAAATCAACGCACCAAGAATGCACGAGGATCTTTGTCATTAAATGCAGCTAAGCTCCCAAGGACCACTAAGCGGTTGGAAGTACCACAAAGCGAAAGTGCACTCAGCAACAGCATCAGAGGCCTACAACCGAACGGTCAAAGCATTAGTGAAAGGTGCGATAGGGACCAGACAGAGTCGTCTGGCGGCATTTTCATAGCCAATATACAATGGGAAAAATGGGTAAGCAAAAATTCGGGAATTTCCGAAATATTGCACATAGAAAAACTGCTGCAAATGACCATCAAGGAATTCAAGGAAAGGAACCTGCAAACTACCGTATACGAAATGCCAGTTGAAGTTATTGCGGTTCGCTTTGCGGATTCAAAAAGTTTGATGATAAAACAAAGTTTGATTATCTCCGCACATCTCTGCAAAGGCATCCTAACCGGTAGCAGAGACAATTTGCGCTTCATTGAATGCGCCACGAATGTAGTCATTTCGTATCGTACAATCAGTGCAGTTAGCTGCTGGCGTCAGCTGACAATAACATCTTCTACTGTTCAAGAACTGCAGCGTGCAGTAAAATTCATACGCTACATTTTAGCCTACCGGCTTACTGTATCATACGAAGAAACTGTGCGTATTTTTTACCTAACTTGGTATAGGGCACCACTTAAACCACTGGGAAAAGACGTTTCAGATTACAGAAAGGCTAACCAAAGAAAAAAGTTTGCTTCCGTCGGTCCATATACGGAAGATGTTTGCAATTTGGAAGGCACCTCTGCTACAGTTCCCTTTATGATTCATTTGGACTCAAAAGAATTGCAATCAATTATTGGGCCAGATTTATTAAAGAACGGAATTGGTTCCTTATTTCAAAAGAAAAGACAATTAAGCAAATATAACAGACGTTCGACGTTATGTGCAAATGGCCACCAATCCGGTGCAGTTATGGGAGTCTGTGGATGCACGGCTGCAGTCATCGAACATATAACTGACACAATTATTTCACTCGAACAAACAGACAATGGGCTGGAAACGGAAATAATTGTTCACGCAAAACAGCAATATCAGCTTGAGCGTGCTATAGCTCTGATAAGCCTGTTAATGGAAGGCACTATTCAACTACGCAATTTTTCCGAAGGACTCTTTAATATGTTCGCTGAACTAAAGGTCCCATCAGCGTCACCAATGACAAAGAATAAGGAAGGCCAACGACAAAGGGAATCAAAAACGAAAATGGAAGTTCGCACGAAGAACAAAGCAAACCCAACTGAAGCAACGGTTGGCAGAGTCGCACAAGCAAGTTGATACGCTCGGCTAAGAAACAATTTCCAAAAGGCAAAAGCAAAAACAACAAACGGCAGTTTCGTTTCCATTTCCCCAATGGCATTTGTTAATATTTTCGCGTCAGATAGATTTCAGCGGATATTCCATTCAGCTTAGCGAACAGAAATAGCAAATTGAAAAGTTTGTTGAATGAAGCAATAAAAAGCTACATTCCTTCTAAATGCACTTGTTAATTAATAAAAGAAATGCAGGCGCAATTCTTACTGTCGATTTCCACGGGGAAGGGCACATGATGAGAGTTGTTCTACCGTAATTAATGATCTTAATCCATTTTATGAACTATGATAAAGCGTGAAGTTACCGCCTTAAGAAAAAGATAATCGCACCTACATTTGGCGACCGACAAACAGCCACAAGAAACAGGAATGTTTGTTGTGGCTGTTTGGTCGGTCGCGTTTTGCCTACGTGCATTCAAGATTGAAATCAGAGAAAAATACTTCTTGTTATGTTTCGGGACAAAGCTCTAAGGCTTTTTTCAGCAGTGGAAAAGAAAAGCGAACCAAACCGAAAGTGAACGAAACTTGCCCAAGGTGTAATTGTTTCAACTGCCAACGGTGTGCAATGCGAAAAGTGCTAACAGAAGTGACGAGTGCAAACTAAGCACTTTAACATGTCGCTTTGACATTTCGATTGAACCAATCGAAGTCAGGTCATGCAAGCAAAACTATACTCCACTTGTAGTCTCCATCTTTGGATCGCATACGCAAAGCGTACAGGTAGCAAAGAAGCACACGAATTTCTCCTGGGTCGGTAACGTTACGCTTCTCCTATAAACAACTGACAGAGTTCCTCGTAATCCCCTTGTGAAACTCGGTTTTATCTCCTAAAAAGGATCGTTACGAAGTTGAACACGAAGTCTCCAGACGCTGTAAAAGGTAAAACAGATAATACACGTTATAACCGCGCTGTCCAAGACGCTCTACAAATAGGAAAGTCACCAACGAGTAAGTCCAAGAAAAATGGCGCAAGCTAATGTAGCAAACATTACTACATTATGGTTCGAAGATGTGTAGGCAGAAAATGGGGAACTTGAGAAATGTTCAGCATATCATACAGCTGAATCGCGTTTAATTGTACGAATAGAGAAGATACCACTTAGCTACTAGGATTCACATACGTAATTTGACGTCGACAACAAGCATTCTGTTTGCCTTGCTTACATCTCTGTTGATAAGTCTTGATTTGACTTGATGTTTGGTTTAGCATTGACAAACTGTCAACTAAACAACGCGCTGACGGAAAGTGATGTCAATATTTGCTTAATGCTGGAATTAGTCGCCGCCTTGAGTGCGCTATTTAGATTACAATTAGCTGCGAAAACTTTTCACCGATACGTAAAATTTATTTTCATTGGAGCGCCCGTAGAAATTCTTATCTCTATGTAGAGCAAGAAAAAAGCAGCTGCAAAATATACTTTTTATTGCATCCATAGCGTAGCTGCAGTTACATTAATTGATTCGCAAGTGTGTGTAAGTAATAGATTAGCAGGTTGGTATACTGTAGTTGTGCTAGTCGGAAACGGTTAGTTTGGGGTGCCTCACGAAGAGAGGTTCTGGTTTCGCGCGTTACTTGAACTTTTACCGAAGCACTTATTGATGTTGAGCCTTCATTTAGATCGCTTGCTTGTTCCGACCGAACCATCGTACATCTGGATCAGAAATGGAACAAGGTTCCCGTCAACTCAGCGGTGGATCTTCGTTCAGGCCAGCCGTTGTACTGCCTGTAACGTGTTCAGTACAGAAGAGGCTACCTTTGGACATGTCTGTTGCTATTCCAACTCAAAGCAAGCCCGTTCGTGTTGGGACGAACCAGCCTTTGCGATCTGCATTTACACCTCGGTATCCAACACTGACGTCATCGGTAGCGGCAGTCCACTTGATAGGACCAAGTAGCGTTTACGTGCCCCAGGCACCGGCCGCCCATACACTGGGCGCCATTAGATCGTTTAAGACCAATGGTAGTTCGACCGCCAACCGCCTTGGGTATTTTCAACGAACTGCGTCAGGGTAAGAGTTTTGATAAGTACATTTTACAGATCCTATGAACAAGTGCGTTTTGCCGTTAGGCATTACTTTTTTCTGGATGATGATTCCAGTAGAGTAGTGACAGATAAGCGGTTTTAGAAAGCAGGTTATTCAGCAGTAATAATAAAAAGTAAAACTCAACTTTTTGAGACTCGTCTGATCCTATTTAACGTGAAAGGATGGGCTTAGTGACAGACGCAATGGGACAATGGAAAACTGGGGTCTTGTCAGTTGTGCGCCCCTCTGTCTGAGATGTGCAGGTTCATTTTTGTTAAGCATGCGGCTTGTCCCATTCTGCCTTTACTGGCGATCCGGGTCACGAGGCAAAAAGAATATGGCTTTCACGTGGATGTCGCGTTGTGAAGAGCCCTGTTCGAGGCGACCACCATATTTTGTTGTTAATCGTTATTTGAAATGGAAAGCAAAGCGAAATTGCTGATTACGCACGAGTTGACGCTATGATGCTTGAATAGCTCAATTTTTGTTTATGTTGTTCGTTGCTGTTTGATTGTGTTTGTTGTTTTCAGTTGCGTCGTTGTCGCGACTTTTCTTTCTCGTAGAACTTTTTACAAAATTTTCCCGCGTTTTAATTTTTCTTAGCGTATATACGCGTACGAAGTTAGATAAGGTAACAGCAGTTGATTGGAATATGGCAAACGGGTTGATGTTATTTGACCGAGTGACGAAGGCCTCTCCAGTTGTTTTTTTAATTTGATTCTATTAGGCGATTCGTTTCAGCCGTCTGCTCAAGTACAGTATTTTGCTGTGATTGAAGAACTGCCCGTCATATCCGAGGCACTAAACGAACACAACAGTATGACGTGCTGAGCTTTTGATCCAAGTTGGTGCTTCTTAATAAAACGTCCTTCAGTGTATCCGCTGCAATCGATTATTTTAATAGCGTATGTAATTGTACTTTACGGTTGTTAGCTGTCTGAATGACTTTTACTCACTTACTTACTTACTCACTGTCTGAATGACTTTTACTTTTACTCATCTTTCCGTCTGAATGATTTTTATTCTTTTTGATGCCTATAGACCTTCTCTTCTCGTCCTCAGCGGAGTAGGAAATTTACAATGGTTCACAGCCGTCAAAAAAGGAGTAAAGCTTTTTCCGAAAACTGTTACAGTACGCTGATTAGAGCTCATTCAAGCTAACGCGTACCAGCGATAGAAAGATGGTCCATTGGTCAGCGCACTTCATCCGAAAAGTTGTGCCACCGCGAGACGTTGCAAGCGTAAGAATTGGATTAAATGAAAGTAACGAGAGATAACTGTTCCTTGCTAACCGATTGGAAACGATCTTTATTGACCACAAGACGCGTTCAGAGCAGTCGAAACGAAAAGAAAGCAACTGGCAAGAAGCAACCATCGAATCGATGCGCGACGACTGGCAACAAGTTAACCAATAGGACACGTGACATATGCCCTCAACTGGCAAAGTAAAAGTCGCAATAATTGCACAACAGACAGTTCTTATTGTTCAACATTTGACATTTTGGGCACTCGCGATAGCCAGCCTCTGCCAAACGTGGAATGAAAGCGTTCTGCCACCTCTGCGAAGCTTCGCCATCATTCAGTTCGGACAACTTCTCAGAGAACCTTCTACGCGACCAATCGTCACTATTGCCCGATTGCACCAAGTTTCTGGTGTCGCCGGACGCCAACTCGTTCCGCGGTTGCACCTTTTCCGCAACGTTGGCCGACCGGGAAGCCAAAGGCAACGTGCCGCAAAAGGACAAAGGGTCACGAAGCGTCTGATCAGTTGGCGCATCACCGTATAATTGGGGGATAAAAGACTTTGGTTCCTCCAAGGAACCGCTAGAAGGATTGTAGACAGCGTGATGAGAGGAAAGTGGCTTCAACGGACGAGGTATTTCAAGGGAATAATGACCAACGACGTCTAACTCTTCAGGTTGATCAATCGTTGGACAATGATTGGACTGTGAGATTTTTTTCCCAAGCTTTTTGCAACAGTCGTCTACCCCTCCAATTGTAGACAAACGGCAATCGACTACTTCCTTCCAAGAGCACGGTCGTTCGCTGTTGACACTGTTAAAAATGGTCTGTAGCAACTGACACTCTATGTTGGCCAAAAAATAATCGAAAGCCAATCTGCGCAGATCTTCATCGGCCATCGTCACTTTCAATTCCAAACACGTCTCGTCGAAGGGTCGATAGCCAACCAACGATAGCAAACTGTCAACGTTTGATAACACATTGCTGACATTATCGTAAAATGGAGTATGCTTCTAAGAAAGAAAAGTGATTTGATATAGGCACATTTTGGCAATATGCCAAACTATCTGCGCTATAGATGCAAGCTCTTTAAAGCTGAGGCGGAAATGTCAAACTACAGCCAGATGGAGTTAAGAGAACGCTTACCCGTACGTAGTGATATTCGTCCGCTCGCCATTTATACATAACAACATTTTTGACTATCCGCTCGAGACGTTCAAAGCAGAGGGCAGCATCGGTGCCGCTGAAACGGGGAGCGCCCAACGCTGAGTTGACTATAGCGTCGGTGACCTCGCAATGAGAAAACTTGCCCCTCTGGAAGAAATTCAAAAATTCAAACGTAATACTGTAGCTACTTACCTGCGGTACAGAGGAGAGAAAGTCGGCTGCGCAACGCGATAATTCGTTGAAAACGTGAAAAACTTCTGGACTATCGCAGCTGCCCAACAACTCTTCATACTGAGCTTGTATTACGGTCCTTTCCATTAGCGTCGACGGGAAATAACGCACCGGCACATTTGGGTCGAATGGAGCTTGAAAAAAACAACAATCTAACAAACAAAATTATCTTTAGCATACTGTCTAAAGTAGAAGCGGAGGTTGGTCGCAAACTTAGACGATAAGGGGGCGCCTCTGCACGCTTTATTTTCTCCAAATATGGGCAACGGAAGACATAAGGGAAGAGGAGCGTCTTGCGACTGGAGGCAGAAAAACGACTAGTCTAACAAAAAATAAAGGAAAGGCGGTAAAACGGCGGTAAACGAAGGAGAGGGCAAAAAACTGCAACCAGAATCGATTCGAATAAGGCCAAAGCAAACAGAGATGGACACTGACCGTTGTGACATCGTCGTCTTTAGACGGCAGCACCAATAAGAGCAGCATTGGCAAAAGCTGAAAGGCGCGTAAAGAAGGCATCGGAGATAAGAAGGCATAAATGCCTTGGCACAATACAACACCGGCAACAAACATTCCAAATGGTCACTTGTGTCCCCTGTCGATGTCACAACTCTTCTTGGTCGTGTGCATCGTTAATGCCATATTGGGCAGCAGTGAAGGCAATACTACCTCTTGCAGGACGGTCGTCTGCCGTTAAGGGCTTCCCGATTCCGCCGACCGGCGAACGCGACTCCCTATTCGCTTCTCCTCTCAATGACGGCGCGGATGGGTTATTATCCGGCGGGCTATCATAAAGCAGAGCTTTTCCTTTGGCACTTTGGGTAGCGGCGACTGTATGCGACCTTTGCACCTTCACTTCCTACGGATTAACACAGTTTTATAGCGCACCCGGCTCAGTGTTCCTACCCTCGAAAAGGGCGACTGCTGCTGCTCCTGGGCTTGCTGTTGCTGTTGCTGGAACAGCGTGAAAACGGGAAAATCGTAGCGGTCGAAATTGCGACGAATCTTCGGCGGCGATTTGACCGGCGGATGCGTAGCTCGCCAGTAGCCTTCCAAAAAGTCGGCCAAGTGCTCGCACGCATCGTCCAGCTGATTTTCGTCCAGTATGACGTCGAAGAATTCCTAAAATCCAAAATACGCCCTTTTCAAAGCTACATACCAACGGTCAACAATAATCTCAAAGCGTTCGCCCCATTGGAGCCGACCGTCCAACAACAAGCAGACACTAGCGTGATGCACAATGAACAAAGACAAACTCGAACATTCCAAGCTGGCGATACGCGCTCCAATCAATTGAATTTATGGATGAGGACCTAAGAGTCTAATGCCATAACGAAAAGGATAAGGTTAACGGGATCACTATCGACGAGCATACGATCGCAACAAAAGTGTGGGGCGGCACTTGAAGGCAAACGACGAAACCTCGTAACCAATTCACGTTTGCGAAATTATGTTCCAATGGGTAATGAGCTAAGCAACTTAGCGTCAACGCATTAATACCAGCTCGTCTAGACTGGTCGAGTTGATGTAGTCTCATGGGGTTTCCCCTATTGGTCACTTTCTCAATTCTTCAAGGGAACATTTGGCCAAACGCAGCTGCATCCGTCAAACAGCTCATACTCTTTTTTCTGCTATTTTCATAATACTTAAACTTTACTAAGTTCACTCAATTTCGCTGAGCAGCCAAAAGGGGACACGCGAACCCGCAGGGAAAGGTCTATTGCTCTACTATTTCACTAATTAAAAAAACATTTAGCATTCAGGCTAAAAAGGTACACCAAGTTTTTTTGCTAAGGCAACAGTTGGGATAGTCCGCAGGCGGAAAGCAAAGTTCGACTTTCCGTTATCATTTAAAATTTGCGCTTGACCAATCAGACGACTAGAAAGTATCAAAATCCAAGATAACAGATGACCAAGATTTGCATAAAAACAACTCATCTCAACCGGAACTATACTGCGCAGTAGGCAGCCAATGGGAAAACAAATAAATCCATAGTTAAGGGACAAAGTGTTGCAACTGGCTCTATGTCTTCTTTTTCTTAAACTAGCAATCTATCACCGCAGAAAAATAACCAAAGCCCAAGCAAAGGTCCCAAAGCATTGTTCAAAGCTGACATGCTTTGCAGCGCTAATGAAGCGTCCAGACGTCCAAGCCGATGAGGAACAAAAAACCAACGAGCAGCAAAGCTTCAGAGACTATTCGGTCTTGCCAACGTTGACCATCCTCCATGGAACGCGCTGCAACGACGTTGCAAAGCGAACGTCGTAAAAGCAACTCAGTTTTACATTTTTCATGCCCGTATACAGTTACCCCTTTCAACAACTTGCAGCTTTTGTTTAAAATGGACAACACGACTTGGAAACTACGCTTTGTGCTCAAGCTAGCGTTACAAATGCGTTTTTCCATAAAAAGCCATATAGGCAAAAAACGGACTGCCACGTCCAGAACAGCTACTGGCAAATCTTAAGCGGGACTTTCATCAGTCTATAAAGGCTTGCAGAACACATAAGCAAACAAATAAGTTCGCAAGATGACTAACCAGCATTGGCCATCACAAAGACTTAAAAAAATAATTCAAACGTTTCTAGGCAACAATAGGACATAAACTTTCGCAGCAAGCTAAACCTGCAGTCTCTGGATTTTGTTTTAAAAGCTACTTGCCGACGCAAGACTCGTTCTGCAAGAAAATGAGCTTTCACTCTTTGAAGAAGAGCTGAAGTTTGCAATGCTGCTTAAAACAGACGACATTGTAACATGCAACGAATCTTGCTACTAGCATGCGACGACTAAACAAAGTGGCCAACACTATATACGGCTCTGATCAATTCGCGCCCTTCGTGCAAATGTTGTTAGACGAGAAGCATTAAAATAAATTTACCTGCGGACACTGGGCCAATTTTTCCGCGGCAACCATTTGGACGCTTAAGTTGCGGCTTTGCGACTTGCCTCGCGATTTGACCAACCGCTGAAGTACTTTTGGTGAGCTGATTTTTATAAAGACAATCAGCGGCGCTAAGGCGGTCTTAGCAAGTTGAGAAGGGTGATTTATAGTATCGCAGTCAAGCACGACCAGTTGCATGGACCGGGATAGCTCGAAGATGCGTTCGACTTCTCCCTGAACTTCAGCTGGAATAGACGCAATGGATATTGGTCCTAATCGAGGCAAGGAGAGGCCAACTTACCCAAGTTGTTTGTCGACCGCGAATTGCTTTTATCGCCCAAGACGCGTTTCGCAGGATGGCTGAACGTTCGCTTGGCTAGCGAAAGGTCGACGCTGATTCGAACGCTTATTATTCTGCAAAAATGTCAAGTCCATTTGGGACCACAAACATGCCTATACAAAAAGTCGGAAACGAATTTCCGCCGATCATTATTTAAATTACGCGCTGCCAACCCTTTTTATGCTTCAATAAAGGTCTTGTCACGTCGAAATTATAACTGCTAACTTTGAACACTTCCTAACAGGCTTACTTTCACTCTCAAGATCATTGAAATACATAAAACTTACCGATCTTCTTTTTGCCGCCCATAGTCTTACTGTAGCTTTGCCGATCATCTTGTTCTGCCCTTATCTAAGCCTAAACCGAAGGCTCGTATTTTATGTAAGTCTTAGGTAAGCGTAGAACTACAAGAAACGATCTAATTAAATCGAAGAGCATTTTACAGTTAGCTAGACAAACGCAGATTTCGCGTGGCAACTACGGAAGGAATGTTAACTGGGTCGCATATAGTTCGACGTACAGCAGTTGATTCACAGGAGTATGCAGAGAATAAGCTTCTGCGCCATCGCCTAAGCCCACTGCTTTGAAAAATTTCGCATCGAGGCAGCAAGGTCTAACATGTATGTGCAGCAGCTTTAATCGCTTAGTACAAAGGCAGTAAAACTAGTAACGCTTATGTTAAACTTAAACCCTGTTGAGTGCAGTCGAAACTTATTGCAATGACAAAAATCAAACGATCAAGGAAATAGGGCAAATTAATCCCATTACGTCAAAACGTGCCACGTCAAAATTGTGCGCCGAGCCATCGCATACTGTAACCCTCAGGTACCAGAGAGTACGCATTAAAATTTTGAAGCCTTAAAGCAGCTCACATGCACTGCCAATTGCTCGTAATTATTATAAGTTTTGGCGCAAACGATTCCAAAACCTTTCTGGCAGGCAAACGCTGCTACTCGTTGCTTTTTCTCTTCGTAAAAGGCAGTGGGCCTAGAAACAGGCCAAACTGTGCAATCACATGCTCTTTCAGATCATGAGCCGCATTTCACAAAAGGGAAAATAAGCAAAGCTCTTAGGATTCCCCTAGCAACAGTTGTAGTCAAACGACTTTCGTGTTTCGAGCCTAACATAAAGCATCTCCCTAACAACGCTGGTCAATTCGATAGTATGCCGATCGAAACGTTAAGCAGTTACGCATATGGATGAAGACACTGAGGAATTGTCACTTTAGGAATCGTTCGCGCCAGCTTCAGACAAGCGCTTCCTTTGGGCATAGCCTTTAAAGACCAAGAAGAGCAATTGAATGTCGCTTGTTCAACTGTCCCCCAGGTCAGCACTGGAAAACGAATCAAAAACTTCCATCCTCATCTTTCTTACGTCACACTTTTCAATTTCGACGAAACACGCGAAACGGTAATGGCAAAGCGGCGGACGGAAATCCAATAGGCAAAGCTCCAAACACCTACGTGCCAAGCAATGGAATGAATCTCTGGTTGAAACTTTAAAGTTAAACTTAAAATGACAAAACGTCAAGCACGGCTGCCTGCATCCAATCGATGGCTCCAACAGGCGCCTCTGTTCGGAGCGTCAAAACGACTCCACAATTTCAAAACAACACAATTAGAAGCAACAACTCGGAGCGGATCATCTAGCCTAAATGAAAGTGTCTGCCAAAGTCCAGCAGCCAGTTATGGTTGCAAATGAATGACGCAAATGTTATGAAAATAAGCGCCACCCGTCTGCCAAAACCTTTAGCCTACATTCTTGTACATATACGCTACTTTCTGTCTATGCCAAACTGAAATGCTGACTTCGGCATAAGGAAGCCTAAATGCGCCCGCTGAAGTCTAAAGCGTTTTCTTTTTGGAATACAAATACGCATGCTGGGATCATGTCGGTTTTGCGCCCCACCGTCCGAGAAATGCAGGTTCGTTCATGACAAGCATGCCGCCAACCTGTTGTGCCCTTAATAGCAAGCATGCCGACCATCCTGTTTTGCCCTTACTTAAGCCTACCCAAAATATAAGCCTTATGTTTAGCCATACGGTTAGGTAAGGACAGAACAGGACGGGCGACAAACTTACAGTATGACGGATGGGAGTACAGCCGACGTAATCCCCATTTTTGTAATAAGACAAAAGCTGAAAGCGTGGTCGCACGTCTTACCTTCCTTCGAATCGGTGCCTTAGAAAGTCCAATACTGCCTTTTGCATCATGTCTGTCACTTCGTAGCCTTTCAGGGAAGGTCCAACAAGGACAACCGGGCGCATAGTAGGCACTATTTCATACGGCTGCACGTTGTCCTGCTTTTTGAATAGTTGCTTCATCTTTTCCTTGGACGTATGTCCGCTGCTTTTGTTTTTCGTGCTTGGCAATTCGCTCTCTTCGGGAGTACTCGGAAGGACGTCGTCCAGTTCTGTGCCTACAACGAAAGATCATAGATGGCGCTGCTGACGATTCCACACGTGGGCCCAACCGGGCGTGGGTGGGGTCGAACCGCGGCTGCTCGATGATTTGGCCTTGTCTAAAGCTCCACCAATGCTCGACATCGAGTTGCTCGTTTTGCTGAAACGAGTAATTCTTAATGGGCATCCATCATGAAAGGGAAAGAATTGTACAATTTCGAGCTAACACCCCGGGACCCGTGCTGACGGAAGTGCTCCAAGCGCAGGGGTGATGGAACGAAGCCAATATCGGCTCCTTCCTTGACCAAACGTCCAATCCACCAGTTGTTGCTATATTTCTGAAAGCTGAGGTGAAGGATAATAGCTACAGGCTGCTCCAAGGTACCTCTTTGATGTGAAGAAAGTCCTTAAGGCCAAAGGAGACGGCACAACCATGGACAGGGCAGTCGTCATCGCTAACACCGTCGTAGCTGACATTAGTGCGCACGGCAAACGCAACTGGTTTATACTTTTGAAAAAGACGGATGTCTTTTTGCGAGGCGCTAACGGAGGCATTGCGACGCGGATAATCTCTTACCTTGGCTCTTTCTAGCTGCTGACGTGCTCGTTCCTCCAAATCCTGACGGGTAATCTCCCTTTCGCGATCATCATCCAAGGAAAGATCACTTGAATTGGCTGAGTCGTTGGACGTTTGCCGACGAAGCATTATGAGGAACTAAGAGCGTACTGGGACACCAGACATGGCAAAGGCACACTCACAACCAAAGGTACAATGCCGGAAGGGTGCCACAGAGGCGCATATCGGTAAGGCGAACAAGATACCAAAATCAATTGGCAGCGGAAGACGTCAGGAAGTCGGTTATGTGGGAGGGAGACATTTCGTTTTTGGATTCGGCCAAGATGAAGCAAGCAGGCAGTTGCACGCCTGCCATCAATCACAGGACGGTGGAAGGGCTGAAAAACAACGTCGTCAAACGCAAACGTAAAACGGCCGTCGTGTTCCGTCGATGCGCTCCAGCAGCCCTGCAGCGCTCGTTGCTTCGCGTCAACACGTTATCACCAGTCGACGATGATGCCGAACGGGTATACTGGAGAAACTAGTTGGCGACAAACGTCAAGTTTATGTCGCGTTACGTCGCCCTACCCTCTTGCATAGTTCAAATAGCAGCGGCCGGAAGGCTACGCAACAAAGTTCAATCGACCACAAAAAAATCCAACTATTCGCGCCGCGGCAGCTGCGCGCAAGCGCAGGCGCCCTTTTGCTTCAAGGAAACAGCTGTTTCGGCTGTCTCCAGGTGCCCTATTTAGCAATTTTCCCACAAAATGGCTACGACACAATTTTGACAGCCAAGAAAGTACAGTAAGACAATATGCAGCGATTTTCATGTTCCTCAGCTGTACAGCTGTATTCGGAGTTCGCAATTGGAATTAGCAGCTTCGACGCGCCTTCGCTTCTGGCTGTTGATTAAACGCTTTTTCGCAACACCTGACGCGTGGCTTTTCGGCCTTCGTCTGCTCGGAACAAATGCACTCTGCTGACAACGAAAGCGCGCGTTGCGTGGCCGCCGAGTACGGCAAGATTGAGCTGTGCAGTCCCGTAGCGCAATCTTCAGGCTGATCATTGAGGAATGCTGGCGGAACCTTTGCTGGTCGAGTAAATTAACGAACAAGCACACAGCGAACTTGTTTAGCTTTTTTCAAGCAATGACGGACAGTGCCATCGCTCCTGTTGCTACCGGTGGCACGGAGAAGCATTAATTGGATAAAAGATGCGTATTTCTCATGTATTGACTTGAGAAAGCTCAAGCTGTCATTCCCAAAGTTGGCGTTCCCGTATGATATAGAATCATTCGCACGGCAAAGGACCAATAGGGTGGAATCGATGGAATGTAACGAGTTTTTAAGCGAATAGAAAGTGGTTAATATTCAGGACAACTTATCAATAGAGGAATGCGTTAAAAGTATTCGCAAACAAGAACTGCCCACCCATCAAGTGATGAGAAGGTTTGAACGTTTAAATATTGACGTGTAGTATGACCGACCGCTTGTTCTGAATATATTCTAAAGTATTGCACAGGGCGCTTTAAGTTTTGCAAAACAGTCCGCCTGGCATACGCCAGTTTGTGTCAAGAACAGAATTGAAGCAGAGCCTCGTTTGCTGCTTACGACGGAAACTGTTCGCTGGCATAAGTCGTTCATCTTCATTTTATTAATGGGCCTTGAGACGGTAGCACAAAGTGCAGTGAGAATGTGTGCCCTAAGATTAGGCGATAGAACATGTTGCAAAAGTTATTTAAAACAATTAATGCCATTTCTGTTGAAGCGTAGTAAGGACACTCATTTAACAGGGCCGAACTCCTTACGTAACGACGCCGGCGAGATCAAGCTTATTTCGTAGCGCTACAGAGCTACAAAGAAAAAACGTTGTGCTAGCACGCCACTGATTGAGAAATCTTCTCCTCAAACTGCACTGAAGGGCAAAACCACAATCCGCTCCGCTTTTGTGAAACGTAGCAAAAAAGCGAACCTTAACTGGAAAATATTGGTTCAAAATCGCTTTTACAAATGCTTTCTAAAACTCTGAGTTATTTGAAGCTCTTTGTACCTGCTTGTCTACAGTAAGAAAAGCAAAACTCTTAAGTTGAACTGTTTGACCCCGAGCGGGCGCGCGAGGCACCCATTGTCCCAATTGCGAAAAATGGCAAACCTTTATTCTTAATTTTTGATTATTACGAATTCGCGAGCAAAACGTGGTCATTTGGGCGTTCTTTAAGCTAAAGATGAGCTATATTTTCAAGAATGAAAACCTAATTGTTCCAGCCTCTTCTTGTCGATTCTTCGCTAAATTTACCCCGAAGCTTTGGTCGCGTTGCAACGCAATCTAGCTATTCTTGTTAAATAAACAGTATAAACAACAGGTGCTGCTTCCACGTTAACCTTCAGCGTTGCTTCGATTATTATTTTTCATATTTAATCATATAAACAGTAAAATTTGTTTTAAAGTAAAATCTTTGATTCTCGCTTCTGTTTATGTACTTTAAAAATAAGTGAACCTGCAGCCCTACAGTATCACTTCAGCGTTTGCAGTTTTTAGGCTTTGTGTATTGGTGTAAGGCTGTTCCATGGAAATCTCGTTGCTCCATAACAATTGGTCGTGAACGACGTTCTCTGCGATTCAGTGCTTCGTTTGTCAACTAGATTCAGTTTTGCTCTCGCTTGACCTCGATTAGAAATTCCGTACGCTCAAGTCCGTAAAGTTTTTTAGCTCAGTACGGACAAGTTTGCCCGTGTGAAATGTACGTCAAGTGCCAGGTTGGACCCTCTATTTTGAACAGTGACTTGTCCACTCTAAGTGACGATTGTCGGAAGTTGATAAATGCCGGAGCTGACTTTTTGCACCTGGATATAATGGATGGCCACTTCGTGCCAAATATTAGCTTTGGGCCTTCAATGGTTGCCGCTTTGCGTCGAAAGTTTCCTCATCCCATTTACCTGGACGTACATATGATGGTTACTGATCCGCTGCGATGGGTTGCTGACGTCGGGAAGGCGGGAGCTAACCAGTACACCTTTCACTTTGAAGCTACTGCAGATCCAAGTGCGTCTCTATTTTGAGAGTTTTGCAGTTTAAGTTTCTTCTTAAAATCGAAATGCCTTAACCTTACGGGGTTCAGCCTTATCCATAGGTTAGATTAGCTGAACGCGTTTGTTCGTAGATAGTAAGTTAGCGTCGATGTCCTAATACGGGAAATAAACATTTAACGTTAACGGTTTTGAATCCCCTATTAGATAAGATGGAATTTGAAGAAGCCGTTAGAAGAAGTTAAATTTTTAAATTTAGTGTCCGTCATAAAGAAGATAGAAGCAGAGGAGATGAAGGTTGGATTAGCGATCAAGCCGGCTACCCCAATTTCCTCGGTTGTTGATCTGCTGACGGAAATTGACGTGCTGCTCGTGATGACGGTTGAACCTGGTTTCGGTGGTCAGCAACTAATACCTGCAACGTTGGAAAAAGTGCGGGAAGCACGACGGCTTTTCCCTAGACTCGAAATCGAGATCGATGGTGGGGTTGGTCCAACGAACATTGACCAGTGTTGCGAAGCTGGCGCGACCATGATCGTTTCCGGCACATCCATTGTCAAAGCGTCGAATCCAGAGTCCGCAATGAACTACATGCGTGAACGAGGAAACAAAATCTTATTGGAAAAATATTTAAAAGTTTACGAGTGAATGATTTGAATTGTTGGTGTAATGATTTCTTCATTGCTTTTTACGGACGTGATCCGCCTATTTCAAGGTGCCAAGTTCGGTAACTCCGTAACAGGCAATGAAGACTTACGCGTCCCATGTGAATCCCCCCTTCCGTAACTGAATCCGTCATTTTCGCAATAGCAATCTCGATTTCTGATTTTTTGAACTCTTACTGGGTATTTAGTTGATCGGATCCATAGCTGTGCTAAAACCCACGTTAGAAAATTTCACTCTTATGCTGGGTCAATTTAATGCCAAGTAAAACTATCTATTCTTGTTTTTGACCACTGTTTCTTCAATGCAAACCGAGTTTATTAATTATAACTGCGTGATCGGCGTTTCGCAGAATTTATTCAAATTTTTCCCATAAGTACAATAGAAACAAGCTCATTTGTCAGAACTGGTTATTGCCTGGGATAGCCGGAATAATCGAAAAGTCGAACATCAACATATTTTCCCCCTGTGTAGATTCTTCTCGTCTTTCGACTGTCTATTAAAATTATTGATGTCACACACTTGACGTTGCGACAGTCATCTAATGTGATAGTAAAGTAAAAGTAGAAACTTCCAGTGCTTTCAAATCTTTCGTCATCCAGCATGAACGTGTGGCTTTCCTTTCCTAACCCCAAGCAATCTACTGTAGCTTGGGAAATGCAGGTTCCTTTTCAAAAAATTCTAGCCATTCTGTTCTCACCTCACTACCAACCAAGAGAGCCCTTCCATTCCATCCTTAGCTAAGCCTAAGCCAAAACATAATCGTTACGTTCAGGTTTAGGCGTAGTTAAGAGCTGAACAAGATGCCCGGCAAACCCACAGGAAGGCGGTGGCGAATTATGGTACAGTTATGCTGGAAATGCATCCGTGAGAGCTGCTGGAGGTAAATCGAGCTCAACGTGAGTCAACATATTCTCTGAGGAAAGTCCCTGGACCTCTGGTCTGAGAGGGGCGTCTCGTTGAGAGATACTCTGCTGCTCACGTCATACTCGAAGCGATGACCTCATGGCGAGTGTACGAGGGGTGCAGACTTGTCGCTTGGTTGACGCAACAGGGCTTCGAAGCCTAAGCTGAAATATTACCCTTATGTCTAGGCTTACGCTGAGGTAAGGGCGGAATAGGATGGCCGGCATATCTCCAGGACGGAACCTGCATTTTCAGGGTATACGGTAGGTTGTTCGCGTGGCTCTGGGAGACAAGAGCTGAAGTTATTTTGGAGCTTTCGTTATCACCTTGCCCCGTCTTCAGCGACAACGGCTGTGAAGGTTTTGCTCCCACATATACATATAGGTATTTGTATGGGACGGGCGCCAAGTGGAATGGAGCAATAAGTGACTCTACCGATAGCTCTCCACAGCAAGCTGACCTCCACCCAATTGCCGCAGGGTTGCCCCAGCCGATTCTCTTGATGCGGCTCATCCCCACCCGATTCTACGATTTACCTTGCGTCTTTCTTGGATCTGTAGATTGTGCGTTAAGGCACCTTCAGTTCCTCGATTTTGCTAGTTACTGGAAATAGACGTGAAGATAAACGCAAGGTCTAATTATTATTATATTCCGCAGATAATCGGAACAATAAAGCATTCTTTTCTTCAGCAGCTTACACGAACGACTAATAATAAATAATTCGTCGTTCCAATCTCAAACAGCAGCTTATCACCAAGATGACATTGAAAAAATTAATTCATTTTTAAAAATTCGCGATAAGTCAATTTTAAAGTTTGTCTCGTTTCTTGGGTACCAAAGAACTGTTACTTTTCGAGCATAAGACTCTTTTGGAGTCATATTGCTGCTGCATTTCGAACCATAGAGACTTTGAAGCGATGAAACGCCCTACGATGCAAAGGCGATTCAGCTTCTTCTATCTGATCTTCCTTGCCAAAGTTATCACATGGGTCATCTTACTCCGGTATCACAATTTCATAGGGTCTTGTCAAAATGCGCATCGGAAAGTACAGTACGGTAACTGAATGCAAGTGAAACAATGGGAAAATTTAAATTCCTGTTCGCCCTGTCTCCTGTTGATAACAGTGAGCGTACCCAAGCTGCGCTTAAGCCGAAAATTAACCGTTTGGCCAACAACAGCCAACTTCTAATGGACCCGTGACCGTACATGGAAACAGCGGGGAGAAAGCAATTCTGCGCTGGGTCACGCTGGCCAAAAAGGAGTTCATTTTCGCCTTAAGCTTAAATGGCATACAGTCGCAGTGGGCAATAGGAACTTAAATTTTTCCGTCATTTCACCTGCATTACGACCGTCGTACTGTATATTCCGGGGCACGTTTCGCCAAGGCCCATTTCGTCGTCTTCATGCAAAAGTTTTGTTTAGGGAAACAACCGATTCGATATTTGAAACTTTGAATCTTTATTGTGGTGAGAGAACCGCTTAGTCAACATCAGACTCGTCGCACGCATTCAATTCTCAAAGCTTTTACGCCTTCGAGTAGTTCTTCTGCTTCTTCTTCTTCTTCAGCAGCAATGTTGCTGAAATGTCGAGGCGGCTGCTGCTCTATTTAAATTTTTCTGCTTCTTGGCGGGAGAATCAAAGATTTGCACAATTGAGATTCCGATCTTCTTCTATTAATACCGTATCTTATAAAACTGCTTTCGCGTTGGGTGCAAAGCCCGTATGAAACAAGCGATTTCGCGCTTGAACGTGGGTATTTATTTTCACCCGGTCCCATTATCTGCAAAAACGCCTGAAATGGGCAATACGTGAGGCCATTGGCGTCCCGTATAAGGAAATATTTCTGTGTGTAATAGCTTTGTACAAATCCGTTCTTCCACTGACATAAGCTTCCACATTGTAGCTGAACTCCATGAATCGTCTGAGCAGTAAATGCATTTCTTTAAAAAGAGACGAATAATTGCGAAAACGTTGAAAATTTAATTTTTGTTCCGATGCCGTGACTTCGATGACTAATCATTTGTAAATAGCTGACTAAATATCTACGCTGCTTCAATAGTTCATGTTTTACATGAGCTTTCAGAATGGAACGTGTTTTCAAAAGTTTAATAAGCGGAAATTGGTTGGAAACAAATAGACAAGAGATTACTCATACGTCGACGCGGCAATTACAACGACATTGTTCTTGGGAAAAAACGAATCCACATCATTTCCACTGCCTCATTGACGAAGCGCATTTGACACTTCAAACCCAAAACATATCCTCTTCATTAGGACACCAATTTCCAGCTTTCATAAAATCGTCTTTTAAAATGTCCATATAAGAAAATCATGCAGCGGGTTTATAGTGCGTTTTGTGTATGCTGAAAGGGGAGGTAGAGGCACAAATGAACCACTGGTTGAAAAGTTGTGCGCCTGGAGCATACGGTAGTAACTGATAAATAATTGTTTCAGAAATTAAGTCTACAAAGCCTGTTGAGCATACCGACTACATAACTACAAGGAATACAGACGCTGAAAAATCATATAGTTTCAACCGTTCGGAAGTTACGACGCTTAAAAGTTTAGCGCGATCTTGTCGGTTACGCGCCTCACGGTCTGAGAAATGCAGGTTCCTTTCTGGCACGCATGCACCCATGCTATTCTGCCCTTACTGGCGAGCGTGCTGGCTCTCTTGTTCGGCCCTTACCTAAGTCTAAGCCAAAATATAAGCCTTATGTTTAGGGTTAGGCTTCGGTAAGGGCAGAACAGGATGGTCGACAAACTTACAGTATGACGGGGGGCGCGTAACCGACATAATCGGTTTAGCGCAAACATTTCTTCTCCTTTAAGACGTAACAGGAAAACTTACGATGCTAGTTGAGATTCTTCAACTGCTTTTCAGCCTCTAAGAACGCCTTTCTGTCGTCCGCGGTAACAACAACCATTTGCATCGCTTTCGTAAAGTACCGTTTGGCCATGTCAGGCCGATTCAGGCGCAAATAGACGTTGCCAATCATTAGCAAATTTTGGCTGTAAAACTCGGGACTTATTGTTTCAGCCTTTTCAAAGCATTCAAGCGCGTCTTGGTAGGTGGTCACAGGCAGACTTGGATACAGAAGTTTTGCCAGCTGACGTTTGTACCAAGGCAAGTCAGCAAAAGTGAAATACCAAACACCCAAAATATGCCAACTTGTTGCGTCATTTGGATTCAGCTCCAACGCCTTATCTAAGTGTTCTCGTACTTTTAAAGCAGCCTTCAATCGATCCTCCTGGCTAGAATTCTCGCTGCAGGAGTTCAACAGTATGGCATACCTGAAAATCAAATCGCCGTCAATGAGCAAATAACTCTATGGATAAATTGATGGCGGCATACCACTTATGGACAGCGGATGATTCACCACCAGATTCCAGTGCTTCGTTGAGGTATTCCATCGCAGTTGCATACATTCGCTGTTGATCATCCGCTGCCTTTAACGACTTTGCCTTTTCGTAAACTACTCTCGCAAGGCGCCATAAAATCTCCGCATTGCGACCAATCGCTAAACGCTCGTTCAAATAATCGTACAATGCATCAATCATATAATCGTCGTATAGAATGTCCGCCCGCGAAATAATGTCCTCCATTTTCTCCTCCGTTTCTTTCTTGTTCAACATCGAGAACAAGCTAAAGCCTAACAGAGCGAGGCTGCTTTTGCCCAACAACGGTCGCTCCAACCAGAGGCGGTAAGTTGAAAAGTGCAACTTGTTTACACCGTAAGACAGCACCTATAAAATACCCTTATACTTGACCTGTACGTGCACGTAGCCGGCAAGCATGCACCGCCACTGGTAATAAACTTCACCGAGCGTGCATAGTCCTATTTACCATTCTGGGTTGCCAGATTGAGCGCATTACAATGCGCGTAACGTTCGCTACCCAACTCCCCATTGCCATTTTTGTCGAATGCAATATGCTTATATAGATATACCCGGACAGTCCTTTCGCCCTAATATGCAACCTACCAAATCGCTAATGCCAACTTCGCATGGCAACACGAGGTAGCGTAACAAAACTGTGTCTGTAGTATTTAAACGTTTGCAGGTAACCATGAGACAAAGTAGCTTCTTTTCGTTCGATGCAATCTGACAAAAGTTTACCACCCACCTTAGAGCTAGCTTGCTTACGCCTGCTAGTTTTTCTGCGTACCACCTAGGAACGCGCGCGTTTTGTGTTGCCTAACCCAGTCAGGAGAACAGAATAAGCAAGGAACTAAAAGCAGCAGGGCGTTTTTAGACGAGCCTACTCCCACGCACGTGCTCATTGAACAAGCACGTTTTGACTTGGCCATGTTGACCTGATAACGTTTTGACGCGCCATACTTGATTTGCATTACTTGGCACCAGTGCTGCTAGAGACACTTTGCCTTCGGATTCGGTTGACTTCAGACGTAACTGCACCCAGGGCTAATGTAATGGGAACGAGTTTTGCGGGCCACGGACTAAGCCATTCTGCGCAGATTAGTAAAACCCTGCTCCCACTATTAACAAAATAGTAACCCTCCCAAAACGTTAGCTTGAAAAGGCGTTTTTACATTCTGATCCGTGTCTCCACGCTTCGCTCTCTCCGTTCCGAATAAGTAGAAAGTCCTAAAATTTCGCTCCGGTTAATCATGCATTCGAACGCAGAAACTGTAGGAGACCCTGATCAGTTAACAAATTCCTAAACGGAAGTTACTCAGACAGGTGGTAACATTTTGTGAAAACCCTGAGAAGCTGTACGACGCTTTCTCATCATTTGGGTATGGAATAATACTGCATATTACCTGCGAATTGTTATACTGTAGTTCATACTTACGTAATCGCCACGTTAAGCGATTACCTCGTGGCTTTGGGTCTGCTCGGAATGTGTACAGCTTAAAAATGAGTTTGTAAAACTGGTTGCCTAAAGTCAGCAATGACTCTGGAAAGAAAGATAAATCGAAAATGAAAGATTTTTTAACGGCGTTTTGAAATTTCATTATTGAGTAATTACGGAAAGGCACAAACCGTTTACTTAATACTTACACCGATTTCCAAAGTTTCGGAGCCTACGCGCGCTCCGTTGTCAACGATTACTGATGTTTCAATGATCAGTTCTTGATTGCGTTTTTGTTAGTAAGTTTTCCTCTGCGCTACACGCATTCTACTTTGCTTCGTTATTATTAATGGCTAAGGGAAGTTGGTATCGCTGACCGAAAAGGCGACGTACTCCTACGTTCTAATAGCGAGTTATTTGTACAGTACGTCGATCATATGGTAACTTCCTATCGCATCTTTTCGTAGCAAATAAGAACAGATCATTCCAGTGGCCACAAAACAACGACATTCGCTGAAGAGCTACAGAATCACTAGTTTCAGCTATTCTTTGGTGCTCAGGTACTATCCCACAGTACCCATAATTTCAAACTTCACAGCTTGAAAAATATCACGTTTTGGCGGCTGAGTAACCTAAGCTGGCGAAAATAACTATGAGTTTAACCTAAAAAATTTTAGCAGAGTGTTGTTGCGGAAACAGACTGTCCGCGTTCTACCTTTTATGAACGCTGAGGCTCCAAAATGACATAAGAACACTACTAACGCAAATGAAGATTGTCAGCAAACAATTTGTTAAGACTACTCAGTTTCGATCAGTGCTGATGCGATTTCACAGCGTTGCTCCAGTATACGCCTGCATCATTACAGCTCGCATGAATAATGGGCCCACTTCAACTCAGTCTTAAGCTGATCTCAGCATTGCATTTGAAGATAAGATGCGTTCTGTTTTCAAATATTCTTCGA
>KN538378.1:2085685-2107280 GCA_000797535.1 Trichuris suis
ATAATAATAATAATAAATGTTAGGTTGTGCATAAGTTCTGCGGTTTACCGACAATTTAAAATACGCGTAAAATCAGCTTGCAACAATATTGCTTATTTAAAATAGTTAAGTTGCTTTCAACATCTTCCCGCCAACATTCTGGCAGCATATTGGCGTCAAGGTGAAAGAATTGCACTGGCTTTTATCCATAAAAGTGAAGGGCCATTTATTTACCTCTTTGCTTTTGGAGATAGGCTATTCATACAAGCTATGCCGAACGGGCCTGAAAAGGTGGTAACCGGAAGGGGCAGAGGCAACCGTCTGCTTACCTATTTTAGTAGAACGTTATGCTTTCTGATTGAGTTCATTTCGTTTAGCAGCAAACTACTCCTTCAATTTGAATGGTTGGCGGGCGTTAAGTCATTTAAGTTGAGTATATCGTATAGTGGTTGTGTTATTGTTTTTTATTCCTGACAGCTAAGTGACACATATGGTTTACAGGAGTAGTTCGGTAATTATATTAGCTAAACGAAAAAGTGCTTTCGTCGCGAAGCGGATTGCATTGTTCGCTCTTTCAGGTGACGATAAAAATTTCAAATATTCATTTGATATACGCGCACGACCTCACCAAAGAAAGTGTATGCAAATTTGTGCTCAAAATTGACCGGTTGTCGTTCAAGAATGCGGAAGAAGCTTTAGTAATGATAAGTGCTTCTTGCTTTCTTCTTCTTCTTCAGCGCTTGCCTTACTTCAGGGCACCAATGCGAACTTGTTCCTATTCCATATAACCGGTTTGCGTTTGTATCGCGCTGGAATAAGTGCAAGCTTGTCCCGCATGCTTGATTATTGGGCTTCCAGTCCATCGTGGGCACCTGTTGACGAACACGATGATAAGGAGTTTTGCCTGGTCGATATATCCGAGGTGAAAATTCGCCTGGAAGAGAATGCCTCCCTAATGGCGTGGAACATTCTGCCAGAAAGAACGGTACGATATTTTCATCGTTGCAGCATTATTATTTTGTTCCCTTTATTGTAGTTGGATATTGACGTGGACCATTTGAGCCTGAAATGGACAGACTCGGTGCTATCCGACTTGATCGAACTGATCAATAGCTTCAACTGGTACGAACAGGTCAAGTACAAAAAATTTCGGCCTAATGATTCCGTAATGAAATCGTAAGTATTTCATGCATATCACTTGTTTTTCATTTCGTCATGAATTGCTTTCTTGGAAACGTTGTCCTTAATTAAACTTTTCAGTCCACGACAATGGTGGAAGTTCGCTACGACATGCATTCTTACCAACTACCGAAATAGGCGTTTGGCCGGAAGTTGGGATTTGATTTCTCAGCGAGCCAGAAATTTGAATAGGTACTGCGCCGCTTACGTCAGACGAATTCAGGGTAAAGAGTCGGAAAGCGATTGTTGGATTTTGGAGAAAACTGAAATGGACTACGGCTTCAGCGATATCACTTTGTTTCGTTACTTGGCCATCAGAAAATTGGTATGTCAGCCTAGCGAGCTTGTAATCTTGCGTGCTTGAAGTCAAGGATGACCTTTAGTTCCGAGGAATTAAAGACGCAGCGGTTCGGCACCGAAACTGGAAGCATATGCTGAAATTGGCTCTTCCCAGCCTTCCCGAAGCTTGCATGAGAGTATGCGAAAAAGGATCGACATTTTCCGAATGGCTTTCCATTGTAACCAACACTTCGGACAACATGCGGAGCGAGCATGATCCTTTGGCTGATCTTTCCTACGCTGAAAGTGGACAAAACCCCATTCTTCAATTGAGACTTCGCGTGGAGGCAGTATCAATATCAACATGCGCAACGGAATGCTCTAATGGTACGGATGATTGTTTTCTACGCACTAAACTTTGTCCTCAAAGCATTTTTGGCACTCCAGCTGCCGTACGGGAAAGAAAGTTGCATTGTTACAAGTGTGGCTTTATTGTTTAGGTACTGCGGAGGAGCGTCTACTTTCGCATGAATTGATGAATGCTTCTTCCGTTCGAATTGTAGTGGACATGAGCGGTTTACCGCATTACATTCTAACTAGAGCAATACAGCGTTGTAACTTGACCGTGGCTTCGTTGAAACCTGTGCACTTAAATGTCAACAGAAGTGACTGCAAGCGAATTATAGAATTTCTCAACTGTTGGCAGAATGGTAGCGGTGGGCCATTGTCGGCATACGCCAGTAGTAAATACGCAGATGGTTTTGCTATGTCGTCCATTGGCATTTTTGTTCGTCTGCCCTCCGTCCAGTTGAATTTTCAAAGCAACTTTGCCGAGTGTACAACCTTTGCCATTGCAGTTTTGAAGGATTTGACATTCTGCCTTCGTCAGGACGTCACTTCCTCGGACTACAAGCTACAGGCGAGCAGACGGCTTCAATGCTTAGCATAAGAGTGAAACAGGTTGTTTCAGCTGGACTTGCGAAAGTTGAAATGTTACGACAATGTCAATTGCCAAGATTTGCTTGTCATAGAGCAGATTGGAAATCGCAAAGCAACGGTAAGCTTGTGCGTAGTCTTCTTGCGGCAGTTTGTTGTGCATTTTTCTTTTTTTTTTGTTAGCATCTTCGCAAATGGCTTTACTCAGAGTCGGTGGACTTGAATGGTAACCGTTTCGTTTAAATAAACGCTAACTCAGCTTTGCTACAAGCAGATAGCGATGCTCCGCTGAATACCAGTGGAATTTCAGAAGACGACTGTAGTTTTTGTCCCGAACCTTCAGAGAAGTGCCTATTGTTCCAGAATTGTCGTGCAAATGACTCATCGGCAGTAAGTTGGTTTCTTTTTCCCTATGACTCTTTAATAAGGAGCACAAAGCGTGGTAGCTCCTTTGTTGGGCATTTGGCTACTTATGTATGTATTTGACTACATAATTCTCTGTAATGGGTTGGAAACTTTTCATCATGTAAAGTTTCATTAGGGTAAGACCCGTTATACGTGACTGAATACAGCATTAGGAGCCTTCGGGTCTAAGCTCTATCCATCATCAGCGGAACTCTAATGAGGGGTCAAACGGACTTCCGCGGATGATGGTTCGAGCTTAGACCCGAAATCCCCAGATGCTCTATTCTCTCAGATACGTAACGGGTCTTACCGCAATAAAACTTTGCATGATGAGAACGTACGCCCAGCATTTTACGTCCTATCATCACCATGCCGCCGCGCACATGTCGCGTCAAAACGTTCCGTCTGTAAGTTGGATGCCAACAGTTGATCTTTCGTTAAGTTCGGCATTTTCAGTTGAGCTATTTGACTTTCTGTTCTCCTAATAGCTTTAGCGTTAAGCGTACAGCCGCGTAGCACCTTAAAAATCAAAATTGGTCTTTATGCAAACATTGAGACTGTTGGATCTAGTTTAGACGCACAAGTTGTCCTAGTGCGTTGCCGTATTTAGGCGCTGATGCTTTGTCCTACGCCTTAAGCTCTTTGAAGAGTGGCGTTTCGTTCGTTTCCGAATTGGGGCGTCTTTTTGATCCGCCGATTGACAAGCTTCATTTCAACGCGAATGCGCTGCCCCTCTTATCTGCGTTGGCGAAATGGGCGCATTGAAGAATTAATAATTCAGGCGCGTCAAAATTTTGTAAATGCTTTCATTTCACGCTTCCGATTTCCCATGCCGATGCAATGATATACTTGATAAATCGTTGCGTTGTACCTTTGACGAAGTGTTGGCGAAATTGATTTGGTATAGAAAGCTGTTGCTTAACGTCAAAGACGTTTTTGAAGTTGCACTTCACTGCGTGTCGACACATGAAATCTTGGGCGATTGGGAGTCTCTCTCTCTCTCTCTCCCGGCGGATTATGTTCAACCCACTGTTCTTGTCGGTTCGCCGAAAGAGACCTTTGTGTTGTGCAAGACGCATTTTTAATTACTTTTCAAGGTTTCAATCCGAGCTCTTGTCGTTTACTTAACAACGACACATTCCCGGTGGCACTGTTGCCAAGCGCGCTGCCATTGTCCGCTGGGATATCCTTTTATGCGCAGCGATTGTACATAACACATTTAATAAATGCGGTTTGCCAGCCTGCGGCAATTTTTCTAAGAATTACATCTATACAATAATTACTGACTTTTCGTTTTGAAACCAAAGCCGGATAAGCTTAAAGTCAATTTTATTTCAACGCAGGCTCAAGTTTAGAAGTATGAGAAACACTGCCGATATGTATTTGTTGAATATCTTTCTGAACAACAATTCGCTTCTACGGAACCGGTCGCTTAGTTGCACACTGTTTTATTCAGATGCTTTGGATATTTTGCTGCAAACATTAGGGCTGCAATTATTTTCACCGATTCATCGTTGCCATCAAAAATAATTACAGAAGGGGGTTGCGAGCATTAAAGTTATTATTAGCAGCGAGGAGAGGTAGTATTGCTGATATGGAAACTACTGTGCCTATGCAATAGCATTACCATCCGCTCTCTACAGAATTCCTGATCGCAAATGGTACGCAACTCTTCTCTTCCATTCGTACATTCGGAATGGGGAAATCGAAATCGTTTTTTCTTCAACTCTATAGCATTGACGGGCTTTGAACATTGGATTCGGACGACAACCGAATCTGTTGAACTTCATTTTTCATTTTTGCGGAGGAACACTTATCTTTGTGGAAAATTTATTGAGCCGATTAAGGGAAGAGCGTATACCCTAAGAGCAGCAGTATTTTGCCTTCACTGACGCAATGCAGCGGGTTGTAACAAAAGGGATGTATGGAAATGGCGACTGACCCAAACTTCAAAAAGTAGTTTTTCGCTAGTTGCAGGTAAGCATGAAGAGGTACTGATAGCTTCACGTTTGAATTCAGTGCAGGGTAGACGAAGCGTGATTCTTTTGGCAACGCTCTTTGCTATGGCATAAGAATACCTAGGAAGAATATACCCTTTTAGGATAGTTGCTTTTCGCCATTATTTCCTGATATTATTAGTAGATTCCGATGCTTCATGCAAAAGTCGACACAATAAGCTAATTGTATTAATGCTGCAATGAACAAATCGTTCTCACGTTACAAGTGCATCGTCTGTAGCATCGCTAAGCGGGGCATGTTTCTACTGCTTTGCTGTAGGAGTGTGTTCGCTTGTTTTCCGCATATGGTCGTCTCGCGACAGTTTCAGACTTTGCTTCTTTTTAATGGTATCTAAGTTAGGCTTTGGCAGACTGCTGTAATGGACATATAGAATAAAGGATTCCACTAACGCGGCTCAGACGTTCCGTGTTAATAACCGCTGGTAGATTATGGCTTGTACTGTTATTAATACTATCTCGGAAAGCTGCTATTGTGACTTAACAGTATTGTCTGTTAACTACTTTCTTAATGGCGAGCGGTTTGAGCCGGTTAAATCCCCGAGGCGAGTTAAGCTCTAAGCGATTTACTGACTGTTTCCTCTTTGATGAGCTTTTCTATTCACCGCGAGATTAGTTAATTATAGTCCTTTACCATTGCGACTGGCGGTCGGCTTGTGCCACCAACTTTCATTTCCGTTAACAGTCGACATGTTGACGTAAACAGTTGACAAGCCGGCGGCTCCGTTTTGCCAATTGTTAAAAGTGTGTGTGCTGCTGCAACTTTGAAGGCATCTTTATGCCGTTCCATGATTTATCAAATCACTTTTTCTTCGCAGCTGTCTTCTTGCCTTAAAGGGGCGTAAGCTCGGGGCGCTCATTTAACATAGCGTCACTTTGAGCTACTTTTTGAGGGCCCACCAAGAAATAATGTAGCTATTCCGAAATGGTGTGGCTTGTTTGCATTAAACTACGTAAGCGCAAAATGTTCATCAGTATCATGGCGACTTAATTTTCATAATATCCTTAGTTTTAACGGAATGTCCTGTTGTGAACTGCTACGTGGCTCTCTAATATATATATATATATATATACATGAGTCTATTTTCCAGTTGCGTGGGCGTGGGCTCGACGGCGCGCAGTCGCTTCATAAATTGCTACTTGCTTGTTGGACAAGTTTTAATACCTATGTGTTCTTGTTAGCTGGCTGCTCATACGGTTGGATGAAGGAGACTAATGCCATAACTGCGAAATGGAAATATTATCTAATTTCAAAACCTCATCTAGAATTTAATTCGAATTATTAGTTTTATTGATTCCATTGTCTCCCTGTTGTTCAGCCGCGTTATGGGCTAAGTCCTCTGCCTACGCTTTGGGAAATAGAACCGTATACTGTTGAGCTTCAACCAGTTTGCGGTCGGCGTTTTGCAGAATTACCAGTGGCGCCCTGCAGCGTACCTGTAGCTTTGAAAATTGGTCTTCAATCTTATTGATTTCCATATTATTATTAATGTTTGTTTTTTTATCTTTACACTTTGTTGTCTGACGCACTCATGGGAACCGATGCGATTAGCAGCTTTCTCGGTTCCGTAGGACGCGTTTCGATAAGAGCTAAGTTATTTTGTGTCCTATTCGGTTTTGCTCGATTGCTCAAGTGAAAATTCCACTCGATGCCTTTTGATGGTTAACTTGTTGAAAAAAAAGCTCACGACTTGTCACATGACCATCGTCAGCTAGCGTACTTTCAAGTGAAATATCCCTAAGATTAGTTGTAAAAATTGTTCATTCATATTGGTTGCTCGCCATCGCCAACGCCATTGGAGCGGCACGAGTGGTCTATAACGTTTCCTTCGTGACTGCTACAACTTAATGTCACGAACTATTTGGTCGTTGACATTCTTGACTTTTTTTTTTATCGACATAGTATTTATGCGTAAGCGTAGTACACATTTTCTTTTGCTGCCGGCAGCTGTTTCCGGTTGTAGTATTTCTTAGTGGTGAAAATCGTTAAAAATAATGAATGGGGATGGATGGGATGAACTTGTCACAAGTGACTGTAGGTTGCTGGTTGACTGCGCTACTCGTTGTGGCTTTGATCTTTTTGAACCTTAGAGACTTTCTTGGTCCGCCATTTCTAAGAAAATGATAGTAGCGTTCGGTTCGCTTCGTCACGTGACCTTCCTTTTTTTCTTCAAGCTGTTTCCGTCATTTGAGATCATCACTGTTAAAGTGGCCTACGCGAAGCAGCGTCAGGAAAAATGCCAACGCACAGTTTGGGCTTGTGTTCGATTTTCAATAGGAATCAGGAAGTTGGCAGAAATATATTTAGAATCGTTTCGTTGCGGCAAATAGCAAATGTTGGTCTATTAGCCTTAATACGTGCAATTTTAGTAAAAGAGTTTGCTGCGCGCTTTTGCCTGTACAAGATGAGCAAATGTGTTGAAACCTATCGGGCAAAAGCGTGCCGGAATTCTTTGTATTTTCAAGCAATAGAATTAGCCGCAGCTGTTGCTCTCCTCATGGATGTTCGCGTCATTTTGATACGCCAACTTAGGCATGCAATGAATTCAGATTGAATTTTTCAAACTTGATAAGCGCCGTATTGCCTACCTTAACGCAGCGTCAGTGCACACTTAAAGTCTGTTTAGAAAATCCTGGATCGATTTCGTTTATGATGGTGAAGTTTTCCTAACGCTTGGTCAGCGCACTGTCCCGTAGAGACTGCTTGATCATGTGCGCTCACGCTTTTCCGTTATACGGATGAGCCATGGCAGTTTTCTGTTAAAGTTGTGCTTATGACTTGATTTCATCAATCCCATTTGAAGATAAGGGCTATCATGGGCGCGCCATGATTTTGGCTGTAAGCTCTGTGCGGGCGTTCAGTCAAGTAGATGCTTTATGCTTTCTTGGCTTCTTATCGAAAAGTTCACAAATGCGCCGCGTTAGCATAATGGGCAGTGCCTATCGTTCTGACGTGATTTTCGAAAGTTCAAAATATTTTTAATGAATCTGCGAGGAGATAAAATCCAAGTTGTAAGTTGTGACCTCCTTACTTGGATGTCTGAAATTTACATGCAATGTAGAAAAGTTATTAACTGCTCAAGGATAAGCGTAGGGTAGCGGGAGCTGTCTGTGATGAAGTACGATGCTATCCGGAAGAGCGTCTATGTCTCTGTAGGCTTGCGGGTAGATCCGGTTATACATCTCACGACCGGTGGACCACTGGTAGCTTGGATCAACTGGTTCGACTCTTCGTTTTCCAAATCTGCCGAAAGCCTTTGCCTAGTGGATACAAGCTAAGCGAAACGTGTAATGCACCAACCTCATGCGACTGTTCAAGAGAGCTTCGCCGCGTAGTTGGGACAGGAAATCTTCTAGATTGGATCGACGGGCTTTCTCCATAGTGCCTTGTCCGATGACGCCTTGTACTATTTGCGCGAAAACGATGAGAAGGAAGAGAGTCGTGCCGCGCATTTCCATATGTAGCCGTTTGTACTTTGGAGACGTGACTGTCTTCTCGGTGAGGCGGACGACGGGATTGTGGGCCGAAACGTCTAAAACTGCAGATTTAATCTGTCGTCTAATTGCCTACGTTCAGGCTGCTTCAACTTCCATCAGCAGTTAAGCATGAGATGGAAATGTTGTTAGCTTTCCACTTTTGCATTTTAAGGAGCACTGAGCGAGCAAGGAAAGGGTGAGCGTAATTATTGTTTCGTGCTGATTCGCTTGGCTCCACTGTTCGGGACTCGCGTCCCCCTGGTGTCGCTTTGCCTCCTTCTTTTCAAGCAGATTTCACGAACTGCTGATTGGCTATTCCATGACGTCATTGTTTAAGTTGATCACTTAGGCAGTGGGCGTTATAATCATTTGCTTAACTTAACGCGCTTCTATTCCTCTATAGACAGTCAGTTTTGGTTAACTTTACTCCTAAATTACAGAAAGCCTTGTTTTTTATTCTTAGTTTTTGATGT
Source organism: Trichuris suis (assembly GCA_000797535.1). Taxonomy (NCBI): domain Eukaryota; kingdom Metazoa; phylum Nematoda; class Enoplea; order Trichinellida; family Trichuridae; genus Trichuris; species Trichuris suis. The sequence goes on from KN538378.1 coordinate 2,094,429, forward strand.
TGCTATTTTTCGCGTAAAGGAATTTCGTTGAGACGAAATCCTTAAAACGTGCGATCATAACAACTGCCATGGCTGCCCTGAATAGCCATCTATCTCACCGTCTTTGGGATTTCTATTAAGCTTTGCTTAGGCGGCTGATTCCATAAATAGCCATGAACGCGGACATGCAGTTTCATCGTGTTATATGGCAAATTTCGGGTTACACAGAAAAAGTTGAGAAATCCTTAGCTTTCGGATAGAAGCTGATTTGTCCTTAGCATATAATGAACGAGTCGAGGAGACTCGCGCTCATCCGTTGTAGGCTAAGGACGGATCAGACGCGGTTAAAGATTCCATAAAAGGTCAATTTCCATTTTCGCAGGCTTTGGTTTTTCTTTGACCAACTGTGCTGCGATTGAGATTGTACATGTTGCGTCGGTTTACAAACCCCATTCCATATTGAACAGCAATTGCATTCGTCCGTCGTTGCTCGGAAACTTATGACGAGAAGTAGATAAAATGTAGGGCTGTATGTGTCCAGAGATTTCAAGTCGGAGTTGTGATAGTGTCTTTAACTGTCCATTTTGTCAAACTGCATTAGCTTTGACTGTCCATTGACCGCTAAGTCGTCGTACATCCGTTTGAATTTGTAACTTTTAGTTTAAACTACAAAGATTGCGTAGTAACAATGGGACATCGTTTGATTGTTAGCTCCAATCGCGCGATGCAATGCCATTTTCTTCGTAAAGGGGATCTTGTCACTCAGCCGCCCCACCGCGTGAGAAATGCAGGTTCCTTCTGGCCAAGCATTCAGCCATGCTGTTCGGCGCTTACTGGCGAGCATGCCGGTCATCTTGCTCTGCTCTTGCTTAAGCTTAAGCCAAAATATATGCCTTATTTTTAGGCTTAGGCTTAGGTAAGGGCAGAGGAGGATAGCAGGCAAGTTTACAGTATGACGGTGGGCGGCTAAGAGACAGGATACCATAAAGGTTATAGCCTAAATTGTCTAAATGCGAGCAGACGTTCGTATTGCCTCGCGTTCGGCTGCTTCTCGAAAACATTACGTGAAAAATTGAGAATGCATTTTCAAAGCTTTGTGAATGGCCTTAGTCGCTCGGCCATTCACGTTGTGCTTGCTTCAGTGGCAAGCGTATTTTTTAGGCAATTGTGTCGTCGACTACGCTTTTTTGATCTTTTCAATCAACTCAGCACGCCGTCGTCGTCTTACCAGATTGCAACTAGTTGCCGAAAATTACTTTTGCGGCTTCGAGTGGACGGGGCAGAACTGTCATTTCTCTTCCAATCAAACAAACCTATCTATCATTTAGTTACAAGTTGATAAATTGCCGGAAGAGTGAGGAGGAAGTAGTTAGAAGGTCTAAAAGCACCGAAACTGCTAGTTTTTCTTCTTTCTGAATTTACCTTGGAACCAGCTAAAGTTGTCCATGCAAAGTAGTTGGTCGAGTCTTAATTTAGCTTCTCGTAATTCGGACAAATTGCAGTCCTGTATTTGGCACCAACTGCAACGTCGTATCAATTTTCCATTACTTTTAAGGCAACTAAACCTTAGCTTGGAAACAACATTCAAGCTATCACAGAAGAGCTATTGTCGAAATAGGGCGAAGGTTTGACGCACAGTTCAATTGATGCATTCAATCGGCATAAGAATGTGTAAAGGGAAAAGTTTTTACTTTTGGCACACTTTTACTTGACTTTGTTCTTTGTCAGCGACATACGCGCAGACGAGTTGGAATGTGATAGTTTTATTCTCCAACAATGCCTACTGTTTTGGCTATACTATTTAATACGTGAAGCAATCGTAAGAAATATTTTACAGTTCAACCGTTTGGAAGTTCTTGACGATTTTGAAAAGAAAAGTTTGAACCACCTTTGCTCATCGAGCCGTTCTTTCGTTGACCGATTATGCGCATAATTCTCAATTTCCCAAACTTATTTAAATTCTGCATTTATACTATATGGCTAAACGCGGGGGGAATTGGATATTCTTTGCGACCTTCGGTCCGCTTAGGCAAGCAAGCATGATTTACATCCATATAGAGTTTGTCACTTTTTACAAAAGATCCGTGCATCTATCCGCGCGTGCTCACGTGATTATGTAAAAGTATTAGCCGGGTAACACTTTGGCTCAATGCTGCTGAATTGAAGTCGACTGTATGACGGGATCTCGAAGGAATCTATTTTGTTCAAATTGCTAGAATTATGTTGTTCACTTTGTATCCTTTTCAGTTGTAGCCACTTCAAGTGGATCACTTTCCTTCTTAGCCTCTCTTAATTCCTTTGCTGTTCTTATTTATGTTCTAAACTGCCTACTTTCCAAAACGAATATTCAAACAGAGGTGAATTCGCGTTTTTTCACGTTGCATTGCATAACTTTATAGTAATCGACTGTTGGCGCGCTTTGGAACAAAGTAGTCTCATCGCGCGGATGATTTTTAATGTTTTGCAATTGATGCCAAAAAGAGCGGTGGTGGTCAAACTTAATTTTCGACCTTCACGTTTTGACGCAGTTGAATTCCCTTTACGACCTGCCATTTATATTATTTCTTTGTCAAACTGCTTTGCTTATTATAAATGCCGACTTGGTGAAAGTTTTTTAATTCGCGTAGTTCCGTTGAGATGTGCCGCTTTTCCGTCTTCAACTTCGCTGATTGATCATTTTTAAGTTTAGTTATGGTTTTTGCCGCGTCGTCGTATTTTTCGGGCCTTTGAACTTCCGAATGCCCGCTGAGCGTAAAATTAATCCTTCCGCCTTATTTGTTTCAATTGCTTGAGTCAATTTTAATATTTCAACATAACCATAAAGTCGCTGCTTCGTTCGAACTGAAAATGTTGCAATTCCAGTTGGTTCTTTACTACTTTTGTAACCATAGCGGCAGTAACGTAGTTATCGCGCTAAGCACATGACAGTCGCTCAGTGCGCAGCTTTTTGACGTTGTTTAAACTTTGTGCGTTGTTGAAAAGAAGCTATTCTATAACACATTTTTGTTTTGCTCTCAGTTTCGTCATTTGTCAAGATTTGCTTCCTATTGGTTTGGCTGTATAGTCATGCTTTCCTACGAGATGCTTTTGATCATGCCTCTCTGATGTTCATATAAGGACTTTGTGCATCGACAACTCTTGACACGTTGGAAAAATCGAAACGTTGGACCTTCTAACCAAGCTTATTGGTCTATTAAAACCATTCATTCTGTAACTGTAATTAAAGTTCATATATGTTCCGCGCAGAGTTACCGTATATTTCGTGAGTTCTTGGTTTGAATACTCAACGCCTGCAGCTTCCCCTTGCTAATGCTAGTTTTATTAGTTCACTTTCTCTTCGTTCTTTATAAGACCTATCAAGGAAGAATCATTGATTGAACGATGAATGGCGCTTCCTTAATTATGGTTGTTTCAAATATTCAATTCACAGTCGACAGATGTGCTTAGCTTCAGTATTTGCCAATTTAGGATTGTTTCACGTTGCTCTCGTCGAGTAGTTATGCTTGTAGTCATGTCTGTCACTATTTTGGCGTCCGCTGTTATCAGTTTTTGAAATTTTACGCTGCATTGCACATTTTGATCGACAAGTTTAACTTCCCGCCCCTAAACAGTTCCCATTGCGGGCTTGTCAAATAGTGGCACTTTACGCGGCTACAATTATTTTTTAAAAAACAAATTGCTTCCCATAACAATTGCGTAGAAGAGTCAGAGTTTAACTTTGCGCGTGCTTTGCTAAAGCTCTTCATTTGGCTTTTGTCGTAGTAAACCTGCAAACAAAGTTATACTAATTCGTTCGTTGCTAGCAAGCTGTAATAGTAATGGGTAATCGCTGGCATTTATATGCGTGCTGCGGGTGGAATTGTAAGCAGCAATTACGAGGTTAGTTGTTGCGCAGATTTTAAATGAGCACTATGGAGTACTTTTCACCAGTAGATGTTAGTACAACGCATCGCGCTTCGAATGATAGCAGACTGAGTGCTATCACTTGGATATTTCATTGCCTTCCATGCTGCAACTTAACTGACTTTACTGCTTTCTGATGAAGTCGCTATCGCATTGTATGTTTGGTCATAAGCGGTAGGCATGCTGGCATAAAGTAAAGCGCTTTGGCTTGACACTTGTGTGCTTCAGGAGTTAATTCAGTTAAAGTAATCGAATTAATGATTTCCCATTCCCTACGATGCTTCCCAATTAAAGCTGGGTCGATTACTAAGTCTTCGTACACGCGAATAAATATTTCGATGCGAATCTCCTGACGAGCCTAAGTTGTACTTGAAACACTGATTTGTAGCCTTTTCAAATTCAGTATCTTTAAGCGTGACACGTCTGTTACAGGCAATATATGCGATGCCGGCATTCTATAGAGTGCGTGACGTTTTTAGGCAAAGTGTGAGTCACATCTTGGCAGTGGAGATTTCTAAGGTCCCGTCACGTACGCCCATATAAACCTACGGTGGCGACACCTGCTGATCAAAGCACCTAGTTCTTCTCGAAACTCTTGTCGGCTATCCTGTTCTGCCCTAACGTAAGCCTACGCCAAGATATTAGGCAAGTATAGCCAGCAAAGTAGCGAAAAACAACCCACTTTGTGCTGTAGGTGTCGCCACTGTAGCCTTGAAGGAATGTAGGTGAAAAGACTCGATTTACTACTTTGCCGGTTTGCCATTAGGCGTTGTATGGAACGCCTAGGAAATACGTAAAATATTGAGTGTTTCATACTTCATACTCGTACTCTAGGTTGCTTAGGCATTCTATAGAATGAGTATTCTATAGTATGTGTATGAATATTGCCTGTAACATCTCCATTGTCTATTTTCTCTCGCTTGTTGTGCTATGTGTCTGATGCAACATTTTCTAAGTGTTGTATCACTTTTTATCGTCTTAGTAGCAGTTGGCGGACGTTGCACAAACATGAGTAGGTTAGGCAACACGACTACCGCGCTGTAGCTTTTCAAGCATTGACAGTTGATTAAATTATGCGATTTCGTTGATGTTTGACCATTTGTAGTTCGTGTTGCCTGTTAGAGTTCGCTTAGAGTTTCGTCGTTTCAGGCTCCCTGGGCGCGCCTTAATCTTCACTACGTTCGGCTGAATCTGTGCCCGGACTTGTGGTTGATTTTGTCTGATTTCATATGCAAATTTATTCCGTCAGCCAAAAATGCGGGTAAGTAATTATTAATTTGCTTTTTACTGCTTGTTAGCATTTCCGGTTCAGGGACGAAACTATGTGTGGACATTCAGAGTTACTTCGCCGAAATAGAAGTACCATACGCTACGGACAGCCGTACCTCCGGCATTCTTCGCTTGCGTGACTGCGCAATCAACCTTGAAATAGACTACGTTTGTGCCTTCCGTACGACGTGTATACATCACTAGGTTATTTTTAAATCTGTTTCAGGTTGGCTTCTGCGCCAATGGGACCCTATGGAAGCTGTCGCTTCGCGATCGTGCCAGCGTGCTGCAGGACAACTACCCATTAAAGGCTGAGCTCCTTTCTGAATCGCACCCTTTGAAGTTTAAATTTTACAAGTACACTTGTAGTATCGCCTTTTGCTTCTCTATAAGATATTTATTTCGTCAAGGTATTGGGCTGATGATATAGGGTTGCAAAGGAGGTTTGACGGAAGCTTGCGGTTGACTTCGTTGGATCGTCTTTATATCGTGCTGACAAGTCGTTTCGGTTTAAATCTAAATTCTTTCTTTCAATTGATCGCGGATCGTTATTGCACTTTTCTTCAATTGAAGAACAGAACGACCTATTCAACCTACGTAAGAGCTCAGCTTATTGGATTCGTTCACGTGTTAACTTTCAGCGGGGCACTTTTGGCTTTCGACTTCAACTGGACGCCGAATTGGGCAATGTCACGTTGATTGTTCCAGAAAATGCCCTATCAAGCAATGTTTTAATTAGCAAAATAGAAAAGCTTACCTTACATAGTTGGTCAGAGCTTAAGCAGGCCACGTCGAGTCCTCAGCAGTCCATTGATAGTGAGCATGCAAATTTTTTCCGCCTCCTTACGTCACTGAGTTGTCAATTCTTTTGTTGCAGAGATTGAGGAACATTTAGTCGACAAGGTTGTGGCTCACTTCCAAAGAGTTGTTCTCGTAAAAGCTTTAAGGGCGGCGACGGAGCTTCTCGTTTCCGAAATGCGCGGCTATTTTTATGGCAGGGAATATGCTTTCGTTGTAGTAAGCGAATTGGTCCCCCATTGAGAGCTTGTATTTATGCATTTCCTTTGCAGAGAAACTCGCTATGCGAAACTTGTGTTAATGTAGAAGCTGTCTTTTCGCGCCACTTGTGCCCAGGATGCGTATGTCGTGGTATGTCGCACGTTTACAAGTTGACTTGTCAAAAAGTTTATTCATGCACAGCGTTGCTTAAGATTGTTTCAATGGACTCATCTGAGTCTTTGTCTGTCTATTGTTTTTTCACTGTTGCAGTTAACGAGCTTAGCGCGAATGTGCATTCCGCTAGCGGGGAGTCGATACGCCTTCAACCAGACGAAGTTCGAATGTTTCGCCGTATAGTAAAGGAAAACTTTGGCGAGAGCATTCATTTCCTGGAAGCAAGAACCAATCGGGAATTGGACTTAGTAAGGACTCTTTTGTTAGCCTCAAGTTTCTCTGCAGTCAGCATCTTAGCGAGCTGAATTCAACGCCTCGCCTGGAACTCGCGTGCTCATGCATTTGGACTCTGTTAATTTCATCTTTCCCACAAACCCAACACCTGGGAATATTCGTTCCGGTTCGGTTAGGCTACGGGACTTGAGTGTTTGCTTCGAAATTTGTATGTACGTTCGAAGCAAACTCCTTTGTTCCTTCTACTTGGAAGCAAGCGAAAGTTCCCTTGGATCAGCCACCGAACAAAGTGAGGCTTTGCATACGTTAACTGGAACATTTTAAATAAGCTATGTCTCTTCACGATTTCAGATCTTGAAGATGCCGATGGACACTGCAAGCACCATCTGTATTCACTAACTCCTGGCGATGCGCGGCATCCTGTCGAAATAGTTTGTCAGTGGAGCGCCGGCCATGTTTCCATTGAATGCTGTGCTTCCTACTTTCGGCTCATTTGCGTACCCAGATGGCTGGAAGCCTTCAACAAATACATGCTGGTAAACTTATGGCTGGAAAGTGGGCATACGGATACAACAGGTATTTTTGGTCCTTCATCGCTCGCAAAGCATTTTATTGCAAAATTCTAGCCAATGAAAGACCATCTGAATTCGACGAAGCCAGCATTCGGACGGACGATGGCCTTAAGGTCACGTGCAAATTCAACTTAATCCAATGTCAGTTGCACATTGCCGGAAATTCGTTAGACTTAAGCTCTGCTACCATACTGGCGAAGGTATCCGCTTTTTGCCGGGTGGTGTAGTCTAGCTTTGATTTCGTTTCTTCTTTTAACGATTCATTGCTGGGTTACTGTTGATTATTCCTTTTTGATTTTCAGGTTACTGGCTCCTTCAGGGGCACGAGCGTGAACGATATCGTCACCCTGAATGCGTTGCTCGATTCGATTCAATTGTTCGAGTGCCGTCCTTACTTGGATAAGTCTCGAACGATTCAAATCAGCAATGTTTTCTCCGCCACGCTAACAGCCAGCGCCAAATTATCTTCACTTGTCGAAAACTTTTCTTCTGAGGATGATTCGTCTAAAAAACTTATACGGCTTAATTCAACGGTATTATCTAACATCATCTCTTGCGCCGTAGGTAGTTATGTCCAAGTTTTGGTCTAATTCAGATTGTATGTGACGACGTATGTTTGCGTTTATCACTTTGCGACTTACTCATGCTTGTCGACTTCTTCAAAGCTTACGGAGAAGAAGCCAATTCAGGCATGAATAGGTGGCCAACCGATTGCGGAATCAATATCGAAATTGACCAGTTCAGTATCGTTTTGGTAGAGTACGAACGATCCCGCCGACCAATAGTTAGGCTGTCCGCGCAAAGCAAGTTCAAGAAAATAGAACTAATGTGCGATCATGACTTATCTGACCTTTTGCCTACGTTGCAGACGCTGAGCTGGATGTGCAGTACGCTCAGGATGGCAGAAATGTTTTAAACGTGTGCGGTCATTTCAAATTGTTGTCCGACTTTTACAATCCAAACTTTGGCGCCTGGGAACCCTTACTGGAAGAGATGGAGTAAGAAAGTAGCTGAGTCAATTCTGCCTTTTTTGAACGTGCCCATATTTAGAATCAGGAACCTGCTATTGCTCACGGACCATGCTCGTCAATGCACCAACATTCTAGCTTTTGGATGTACACTAGATTATTATTACATGCTCTGATGTACTTTTCATATATGACCTTTTAAGCTCCGAACGCGTCTGAGTTTACCGTAATGGAATCCACGCTGCGTCAGCTTTTGCAGTGGTACCAGCGGTGGCCGCAGTATTGGGAAAATGCCTCACACTGTTATCGGTAAGGACGTGTATCGCCTGCTGTTAGCCTCCGTAGGGGATGGGTGCCGATGGAAGCACTGATCCATTTATGGTGTTGCTGTTTATAGCATTTTAAAGCAAGTTGTGCTATTCAGTTCTTGAAGTTTCAAGAAGTGAAGCGTTTTAAGATATTTGCTTAGAACGCCTTAAATCTTCCGAATATGGTTAACATCTTTATCCACATTGTAGAAACAAACAATTTAATGCTTTGCTTTTTAGAGTTCTTTTTGATTAGGTGCCGAAGGCGCATATCCTTTTAAGACCTATAGAAACCTTACATTTTTTAAAAATCAACTTACGCAGTTACTACCAGTCTATTAACGGTCCCTTTTCTTGTACAGTTCAAGTTTTTGCGGGAACAAAGTGCAGTAGGCAGTTGTCGATTCGTTGAAGCTATCTACGTTATGATAATCCTGCGCGAAAACTGATTGGCCTCCTCCAACCGCTTGACGGGTTTGCAATGTTGACATTCCAACCATGCAACTGATCATTTTTGCCCATTTTCGGTCGCTTTGTATTTTGTGACGTCACTTTATTGTTTAGGGAAATTTTTACGCTACCAACTTCTGCCTGTTGTTGCGTCAAAAATAAATGCGGCATACCGCTTTGGGTGGCTATGCAAATTTATGGAGCTAAAGTGCCTGACGATGCATGGGTTTGTGCTAAACCTGAAGAAAGTGTTCTTCTGTCCGTATGTTATATCAATAATTTGTCAGGTAGATCGTTATGTTTACGCGCTGCTTCTTTTTGCAGTACTCTGTCGACTATTTCGAAAAAGAAGGTGTTTTCCATGAGCTTAACTTGAAAGCGTTACCGCATGCTGAACCACTTAAAATTTGCACTAAACGAGTAGGATCCTATTGTAAACCATTGGCCGTCTCGTCTGTTGTCAAATCCAACGGAAAGCAGTCAATGAAGACTACATTAATTGTTCCGGTTAAATGCTCAGTTTTCGTGGAAGAAGCCAGCTTGCATTCAGTTGTCATTTCGCCTGCTTTGCGCTTGCACAACTGTCTGCCCTTTGATCTAACTGTTCACTTTACCCCTGCGGATGGAATTTTACAAAGTAGGCGTACAGTTGCGTTGTATTCGTCTTTTTGGGAATTTACTTTTCCAGGCCCAATGGATGTTTCCCTGAGGCAGCGGGCGACATTCAGTGTCCCTATTGAGCATTGGCGTTCGGCCATTTCCATTGCAATTGGTGGCAAGTTCGGATATTCATGTCCAATCGACTGGCAACTTATTGCTGAAGCGAATCCAAGTCGATGCGTTGCAGAATGTCGCGGGGTGCGGTCGGATAAATACATAACGTGAGCATCGTTCTTCCTTTCTACAGCAATTCCAAAACCGCTTTTTTGTTTAGGATATCGGTTGTTGTAACTAGAACACCGTTCAAAGGAGAATGGGTATACCGTGATCCAATGCTTTTCGAACACTCGATTACCTTTTTGCCGGTAGCGCTGTTTGTCAATCTGCTACCTTACCACGCAACTGTACAGTGCGAATGCAACGGAAGGACCTGTTGCTTAACTGTTCCGTCGGGCGGTTCAGCACCGCTGTTATCGGTAGGTTTCAAGCTTATCTGCGACAAGTAAATCACGCCTCATCGAAGGACAGCTTCGCCTTGCACTCAACAACGTCTTTAACGTATTAATGTGTATGCATAGATTGTGTAGAAGTTAGCTGTTATGTTGTTGAAGTATTGATTCCATTTATGGACATGCTTTCAGGTAATCGGTGCCGGTTTAGTAAGCGTCTTCATAAGTGTGGGCAAATTTAAATCATTGAAACCTTTCCTTGTCAACCTGCAGCCGTCTGACGCAACCTTAACGTTTTCCGTTCCGCTGATCGACCGTCTGCAACGATTACTTCACGTGAACGTTCGCAGTAGTCTATCAGCCTTCGGTTGTTTTGAAGTACAGTTGTACCGTGTTCCATTACGGTACCCTTTTAAGCGGGACATGTTTAGATTGAACTTAGAGGCCATTTTGTATTTATCAATCGAACCAATCTGGCAATAATTATTAAGCAACTTGGCGTTGACAAGGAAGCTGCAGGGCAGACTGATGCCTACGAAGAAAGAGCGCACGAAGAACCACTGTTGTTTTCGTTTTCTGATCTCGAAGCACCTCAAAGGTAGGAAAGCGTATGTAAATGTTTTATGGAAACTATTACCATGTACATACACATCGAATGTCTTTGTGAAATGTTGGATTTTAATTTAGGTGTTGTATGCGAATTGGACTACGGTTCGGCAACGTTCTGGAGGCGCCTTGGAGCGACCATTTTCCTCTTGTAAAGGGTATTGCATTTCGTGACCTCCCGGTCGTGCTGGAGGACAGCACTGTCAAGTAACTACTGCAGTTGACGTCGTAATATTATGCAGATTGTTTATTTGAAATATTCGTATAGAGTTTATCACATTGGCATAAACATCGAGGCTATGAAAGGCCCTTGCAGGGGCTGCCTTTTGATCATCTTCACCTGTCGATATTTGCTAGTAAATGAATCCGTGTATACCATATTTGTGCGCCAATCAACAAAGGTGAATATGCATCTTTCCTATTTCTTAAGTTTCTAACTTTTTGTTTTCCGTCGTAGGACACAGATTCGATTTTGCAAGTGCCTTCGAATGGGAGCTCCATGTGGCATTTGCCTTTCCCCAATCTACCTCCTTTAATGTCGATTAAGTTGGAAGAATTTACATACTGGACCGAAGAGTTTTTAGTAGATCGCTTGACATCGTTCACTTTGTATTTAAGGTAGGTCTTTTTTCCTTACAGGGTCGTAATAATGATCACTTTGTTCTTTTTTTTAGGGGAGACAACTGCACTGCTCACTTTCTATTGGTGGAGATCGTCTTGGACGGGGCGATGTACCGCGTGAAATTTTCCGGAGCCGACCACTTGCCGCCTCCAATAACTTTGCTTAACATGTCCGATGTACCAGTCACTTTCTATCAGAAGGGATGCTCGGCGGACCATCTGCATAGTACGTTGGTTCCGCACGGATTTGGTACTAAAGCATCCTGTTTCCTTCCTGTTCACTTCACCCACGCGCCGGCTGTTTCAGCTTGCTACAATTGGGATAGTTGGCTGAGGGAGAAGCAGCTGGTGCTTTCCGTTTTCGATGAAGCATCGTTATGCTTTAATTTGACAACGGAAAATTCCATGCACAACTTTGTCTACAGAAAGCAATTCTACATAATATTCGAGACGAAGAACAGGTAGAGCACTTTAGCAAAATGTTCAATTCCCATTCCACGTAAGTGTCCACTGTTGCAGCTCCAGCAGAGCAATGGTGATGGAAGCTGCGGAGAGCGGTTTCATCTTCCTCACGGTTATGGTAATTGCGTATTATAAATTATTGTTGGTTTTAGGTTTGTCAGTGTAACTTTAACGCGTCGCGTTTAAGTTTCAAAGTTGCCATATGATTTTCAATTAATTTGTTTTTGTTGCTAAATTACGTCTGTATTGTGTTCTATTGCCTTTAGCACTTATGCGTTTCAGAACTCTGACTGTGCCAATCAGCTGTGGGAAGCAACCACCGATGGCTTGCTGGTCAACGTGGGGCAAACTGACGTCTTGCAAAGTTCAGGCAGTTCTGACGAGCTAGTTGTACTCGATGTGGACAGGAAGGTTAGAGATCAATCAGAGCCATTCTTGTGCGTTCGTAGGGCGGAACGATCTAGAAGCGAAACACAATGTTGGATGTTCACTAACGAAGACGTAAGTGCTTTATCCTTATACGTTTATTTGCTTTACGTTCATTAAAGTCTTTTCTTCTAAGTACTGTTGGTGTTACTGATAAATTTTGGGGCAGAGTCTTCATCCAGGCCTAAACGTATAAGAATGTGGTACTGTCATCATACAGAGCCTATGTACCGTTAATGCAAATTTTTTGTTTACTCTGGAGCTTACCGTACATAGATACTATACGATGAAACTCTATCGTCCCTTTACGAAGAGTTATGTGCTTCTTATTGCAAAGTGAAACAAAGTATACTTTTAAAACAGTACTCTGAAACGGGTTTGCTGTTATTCTTCGTGTCCGCTACCGCTACAGTCCAGCCCATCCTGAAAGCTCAAACGTCCCTTCCATTTCGCGTGGAGTTATTAGCGTGAGCAACAATGTGTAAAGCTTATGAAAGACTTGCGCGCATGGCTATAAGTTGAGGAAACGATAGAGCTTAAGAGGTTGTTTAGCAATAGTGAAGAGTGTACCATCCTTTGCCTCGTACGCAGAATCTTTACCCAACGCTAACAGAGATTGTCTCCAACCTTGGACGAAGGGTTGACTAGGAGAATTGCTTAAACAAGGTTATCCAGAAGTTGGATCATCATCTTTTCCAAGCAAAGGGATGTATCAAGCAGGGGTTAGGGTCAAAATCCCGAAAGTCGAAATCCCGATAGGTCAAAATCCCGA